>CAJUYI010008675.1:0-10727 GCA_910591695.1 Galerucella pusilla
CCGAAATAATGAATTTATTCCATTTGGCTTTTACACACTGTATGTAAGTCAACGTAATTACCGTAAATTCGTACTTTATTTGTTTAATTTTGTGTCAGTGACAAGTTTGAAACTGCGTTTTTCTATTCAACTCAACTGTCATCATTTCTGAGGTAATATTCTTATATAATCAGAGATATTATGGAAAAGGTTATCTTATTCTATTTTTTGTTTTCATTGCAGATCAAAGAGAAAATAAGTCGGTAGGCATTAAAGATTTAAAATATTACTCAATATAAACGTACCTTCCCTGCAACTTTTGTAGATATGACTATCAAAAATAAAATAAAAACACGAAATCAGACCTAAAACTAAACAGTTAATTGAACGCTTGTTGTACTTTTCACAAATATCAACCATACCTATTACTCCAAAAATAAAAATATTAGTAGTCAAAATTTAGTTTAACAACACAAAATACTAAAGCACAATCAAAGAAAAAGCTAAAGTTTTACAAAACACACACTGAAAATAACGAAAACAGCAGAATAAAAGCACTTAAATATCAAAGGGCTTATACGGCAGCAGATTTGTTTTACTCGTTGCTAAGCTGACATTGACATGTCATTATACTTTTCCCAATTATCACCACTACTTTAGTATTAGTGTAGTGATGATGACAAGTGACATTTTTTACTAGAGCAAGAAAATAATTGAGTTATAGAAATGAATTGTTTGTGGTCGTAGAAACAAGATACAATTTTACCATTCCCTGTAAAAACGCCAAAACATTTTCGATTTGTTTGTCGTATTAGCGGAAAGTGACAATTGCATTTTATTCTTACGCGAGTTAATTACCTAAAAAAGTGCAAATCAGCAACGAACAATTTCCGTGAGAAGAAAAAAAAAGCTCGTAAGAATAGGAATAGTAACATAGCGAAACGAGTGACTGCGAAACGACCAAAACGACCCTTTTTCACTTTTTCACGGATCTATGCCTTGTTGAATACCGAATTGTATCATTAACCTCAATTTCATCCAACAAACAGTATAGAGGAAACACTCAAGTACAAACGTATGTCTCGGTTGACAAAATCCTATTTTTGTTTTACGTATTTTATACATAACATCCACCTAGTCAATTATTTTTATTTACAGAATACTTGAACATTAAAAACGGTCTTTGATGACGGAGACGGAATTTCAAGAATGGAATAAATCGAGTTTTGGAAAAGTAAAAAGCTGTTTTAGTGTTATAATCATGTTCTGTCCCTTCTTTGGAAAATATTAACGTTTAAGAAAGTGTCATATTCACAATTATGTAATGAGTATGAGTCTATAACTGTCAAGTGGCTCACAGCACTTAGGCCACATGTGGCCAATTGTACATCCTCCCGAGGAGTTGTCCTCCTAGGTCATCGTACATCCTGTCCTTCCTAGGAAGACTAGGAGACATCTCCTTTATATCGGCAGGTGTAGCCAGTCAGAAATCCTACTTTTAAACGTTTTTTTTTCCTGGTCATCGCCAAATATTTCTTCGTCGCCAGCTGCCCAGGGTGATCCTGGCATGATTGCATCCTTTGATTCCATCCCATCTCTCAAGGAATTGAGCATGGGTGTAACGTTTGGCTAGTTCCGCAATTGTCGAAGTCATCAGGCCGTAGGTGTCACAAAGTTCTAAAATTTTTAGTCCAGCCGCTTCCCTGGCTAAAGAATCGGCAATGCGATTACCTTTACTCCTGTCGTGCCCTTTAACCCACCTCAGGATAATATTGTTATCTGCCGAGGCGTTAGCTTAATCTTGGTGGCTCTGTGTTCTGTTTTATTTGTATTTTGTAGGGTTTATTAAACACAAACCCAGGTTCAATTGGAGCGTTATCTCCAGTCCAGAATTATGCTCTCAGAGCTTCTGGACGGATGATATCTACCTTGTACTAATGAGGCGCAAATACGCTGAAACCGGTATTATTATCCCTTCTTATGCTAAATCAGAATGGTTGGTTATATTGTGAAGATATCACAGCCCCGTTTAGCTTGGAGCTCTATTCATTGTCTGTCGGGGTACATAGCCCGAGAAGTAGATGTTTCTTCTAGATGAACGGTATACTCTTTTAAATTAAATATGACAATTGTTATAGAAAACTGTAATTAAGTAAAAACAGATAAGGAGTCTGTTATTAAATTAAAAAAAAAAACAGCAATAAATAATGAATAGAATAAATAGTGACCACACAATTTTCAACGACTGGTCCTGTAAATTCCCTTTTCGGAAGAAAAAACCAAAGTCCCCGGAGATTTTTGTTTTTCACGCAGTTTACGATCTTTGCCGTTCAATTTTTTCGCCTCTCATAAATATTTATTTAGGATGCATGAAAAGGTTGAAATCGTAAACAGGTTTACTGCCCTTTTTTTAGAAAAAAATCAGCTCGATCTTATTTACGTAGGCTATCAAGTAAAGAATACCTATATAATAATAAAAACCAACAATAAAATGCTTAATCAACACGTGTTATTTTAAATCATAAAAACATACCGTAGAAGAGAAGTCACGATTTTACTGCGAATTCGTGGAGAAAATTAATTTGCGAAATTTCTGTTGCAATGGGATTCCTTACAATTACATATTTTATTTCATTCAAACCTCTTTGTTTTATAGAACTTCTCACAAAATAAATAAATAACTTTTCATTTAAGGAAATACTAAACAAATACAATACATTTTTAGGAGAATTGAAAACGCTAATTTTGCAAACCACGTTTGTTATATGGGAGTAGGTACCCTTGAATGTTTATTTCATTCTGTCTCTTAGTATTTGTTTTCATAGTGGCAACAAAAAGACATCATTTGTGAAAATTTCAACTGTCTAACTACACATAGATTCAAAAGTTTTGCATCACCCTAAATCTCCGAAAAAAAATGTGTTCATAATAAATGGATCAGAGATTAATCAAATAATTAGTTTCAATAAAAAAAACGTGTATATTTGTCAAAAATTTTTATTATCCAATAATAAACTTGCTTTAACCATAAAAAGTATTCTTAGAAATTAAATAACTTAAATACAAATTGATTCTTTTTAAAGAAAAGGTTAAGTGAGAACCTGCATGAGAACTTTTAATAAAGAGTATTTCTACCTCTAGAAGAATTTATGCAAGCTTGAAGTCGCCTGCCCATGCTGTTTACCAAATTATTGATATTCTGTTGAGGAATATTTCGCCATTCTTTTTGGACCGCATGAACAAGCTCTTGTACACTCCTGGGTGGATTTCTGCGCGCTGCCACTGCCCTGGCAAGCATATCCCAAGCATGTTCTATGGGATTCATGTCAGGAGATAGGGCAGGCCAGTTCAAACGATTGATCCCTTCAGTTTCAAGATACTCATTTACAGCTCTGGTCCGATGAGGTCGTGAGTTATCGTCCATAAAAACGAAGGAATTGCCAACAGCTGCGCGCCAGTCTCACGTGAGGATGTAGAATCTCTCTGAGATACCTATCACCAGTCATCGTTCCCTCCACATGAATTAATTCTGTGCGATCATTTAACATGATACCAGCCCAAAACATAGCACTTTCTCCTCTGAAGGGCGGCACGGGGCGAGCATGGGCAAGCTGAGCAACTCTCGTTAGATCCCGCCACACACGTATTCGATGGCTATCTTGTACCAAACAAATCCTTGTCTCGTCAGAAAAAAACACCGAATTCCAAAATTCTTCAGGCAAGGCCGCGTGTTCTTGAGCCCCCTGTAGTCGGCGAACTCTGTGCTCAGGTTGTAGTCTGAGCAGTCTTATTGGTCGGCGACACTTCAAACGTGTCGCAAGTATTCGTCTTCGTAATGTCGGGATCGATACTTGAACTCCCAACGTATGTCTCATATCTCTTTGGAGTGCTGGTATTGCCATGGTCGGGTTTCTTCGGATAGTTAAGTGGATATAGCGATTCTGCCGCTGATTAGTAACACGCCTTCTACCGCTTCTAGGTCTATCACGAAGAGAATTGGTCTGGAGATACCGGTTCCATACACGAGACACATCACTTTGCCAAACGCCAACTCTCTTTGCACGAACCTTTGAGAATGACCTTCTTCAACTAAAGCCACTATTCTTGCACGGTCAATCTCACTTATGACCTGTTTGCACTTAAAATCGTAAAAATCAAATGCCTTGAATGTTAAAATGATCGCACTAAAAATGTTATCTTACAAAAAAAACTGTAAAAATCTGTATATTGTAAAAAATATGGAACATATTGAAATGGTAAACATTGATAAACAAACCAACAAAAAATTGTTAGCGCAAAAAAATTCCTTCGCATCCGAAGAAGGTGATGCAAAACTTTTGAATCTATGTATATTACGGTTCATGAGAAATATTCTGGTGATAGACGGATGGACAGCGAAGTCTTAGTAATAGCGTGTTTTTTACCCTCTAGGTACGGAATCCTAAAAAACAAAAAGTAATCGGAAATTCAGTGTTCAAATTCAAAAAAACAATAACATATCGTTTGTTAAAAAATGACATAAAAAATCCGATACCAATTTTCGCACACGTGTATCTCGAACGGAATTAAAACATAACTTCGGCAGTTCGTATCAACTTCTAATTAGTCTCCCTCATACATGTGTCACTGGATGATAAAACGTCCTTTATTATTATCGCTGACATGGCATATAAAATCCAATATGAATAATGTAAATTTTATATCTGAAAGCAAACGAAATGTGGGAGAAACGAGAAATGCGATGATAATGTTCAGAGAATATTTTGTACACAATAACTGGAAAATGTTGATTAAAACTTAGAATTTGAAAAGTTCAAATGGAAGTTATAATATACAGGGAGTCCTATAATTCTTTTACCAAACGCAAACTAGATATACTAGATGTCAATCTAACCCAATTTACCATCCAAAAGTTCCTAGTACGGGAGCTTGTCAAAAAAACGTGAATAATGCACTCGAATCACTGACAGTTGCAATGAAGACACAAGTACTTCGTGTTCTGGTAATTTTGCATGTGACAATAGCAAACGAACAGTTCTTTTCAACACTGCGCCCGCTCAAAAACCTCCCTCAGATCGACAATATCTGAAGATAGGCTGAATGTTTAGCCTCACTGAATGTGAAAAGAGTTTTGGACGAGTTTTTCCGGTACATCGCAGGATACATTTCTTGTTTCATGTTAATTAAACTTATTGATGAAAAATCAGTAGCTTCTTGTCATTTTTAATAAACTTTACAACCTATATATAATCTTAAACCTACCATGAAAAATATACTCAAACCCGGCCAGGGGCATGTTTTATTGAACTGTGATCAAATTTTTATAGCGTTAGTTTTGTTTAGATTTGTTAGTATATAAGGGGGGTTTTGGGGGGTTAAGCCACCCCATGGAAAATACGAAAAAGGTACAATAATGTATTATTAGCATACTGCATTTGGCGGCGCCTTCAATAAAGCTTTCCCCCTCTAAACCTATCAAACTCAAAAAACCCCCCATGTAAAAACTATAGCTACGTGACTGATTTGATTGGTCCTACTTGGAACAAATATACAGTGTGGAAACCACTTATGGAATAAAATTCTTTATGTCATTATTTTAGAAAATTATAAAAAATGCCTAGACACGTCAACTTTTGAATTGAGTTGTGCGTTATGTATACATAAATGTAAATGTACAGGGTGATTCACGCATGTATGCCATAGTCGGTGTTGTTTTTTTTAATGAAACACCCTGTATATTTGCATATTTTTAAAATCCTCTTAATGAACCGATTCCAACAACATAAAAAATGTATGGTCAATTATGAATTATATAGGGTGAAATTTTTATTTTTACAGTTATTAAACACATACATAAAATACCTGATGTATTTGATTTTAATACTTTAAAATAAATGCTCAAATTGTTCTCCACCTAGTTGTTGGCAATAGCAGTCTCTTATAGAACTCCTCCTTAACTTTGTTTAAAGTTTGAGGTGAAATATTACGTATTTTTGTAGTTATCCTGTCTTTGAGGTCTATACAATGCTAGTTGGTTGTGTTGCATATATGTACTTTGTTCTTGAGATGTTTTGATTTCAGATATGGATGAACTAAAGAATTGGACCAAAGATGCTGTGGCTTATTCAAATAATTAATGACAAAATCATACCTGAAGATGATGAAAAAGTTATATTTGTAAAGAAATTGGTGCGAAGTGATATTGAATGCACCTTCCATTTTGCTTATTGTATTGAATTGTTTTTTTTAAGTTCACTGTGGTAATTTTATTACGTCAAATACCTTCTGGTAGTCAATAAATTATAACATAAAAGAAACACTTCGTAAAATAGTCCTTTCCACTAATTTAGCGGGATAAAAATATGACATTCTTTTCGTATTTGATTCCTCCATTAAAGAAAAGAGCATTTTTGGCCCCACGTTATCTCAAAAAGGATGCAGTAAAAAGACCCTATTCTCGAGATCGGGGTCGTGGTCGTCTTATAGAGATGGAAAGAAAACCGTTACTTGCTGTGACGTCGGTATTGGTCGGTATTATACAGAAATCACTGTGTATACAGTGTGTCCATTAAATAAGTTCCGTTAATTAAAGGCATGATATATTGTTAAGAAATATTTAATAAACCCAAATGCAACTTTTCTCTAAAATTCTTAGTTTGTGGGATACAGGCTGTTGAAAGGTGCAGAATAAATACACACTTCATTTTATATCTTCTCGGGGGATCGAAGTACAAATAGAAATTTATTTGTAGGTTATTGTCTCTTCAATACACATCAACAGCATTAATTATGACAAATTATAATAAGTCAGTGACGTGGTACGAGGATTTCGTAAACTTTTATTGTACCATATTTTTGAAACACCTTGTATTTAGAGCTAAAGACTTTTGTATGCAATTCTTTATTAAATTTCCTACATAAAAGGTACTCTTTGTTGAACTCGATAGAACAATCCATTTTATAGATTTTTTACTTTTTATTAATGTAAGACACTGTTTTAAGTTGTTTTTTCTTAAATAAATTTGTAGTACCTACTTGAAGTGACTTACTGCGATAAAAAGTTAAAAATATCAAAAACGGAGTGTTCTATCGAGTTCAACAAAGGGTACCTTTTATTTAGGAAATTTAATAAAGAATTGTATACAAAAGTCTTTAGGTCTCAATACAGGGTGTTTCAAAAATATGGTACAATAAAAGTTAACGAATTGCTCGTACCACGCCACTGGCTTATTAAAATTTGACATAATTAATACTGTAGATGTGTTTTGAAGAGGCAATAACCTACAAAAAATTTTAAATTTGTACTTCCATCACCCTAGAAGATATGAAATAAAATGTGTATTTCTTCTGCACCTTTTAACAGCCTGTATCTCACAAACTAAGAAGGTTAGAGTAAAGTTGCATTTGGATATTTGAAATATTTCTCAACGATCTATCATGCCTCTAATATACCGGCAACCTGTATATAATTTTCACGTGAAAATATAGTAAATAGGAATAAAAATAATGATAAACATTAATAATGTTGAAGTTAATTTACAATTCAGCATAAAAAAAATTTGATCCGGGTCTTGTCTAGGTGTCTCAACTCTAGTAATACGACACTTTTATTGCCCGTGGCGACTCTCGGGAGTAATTAGGTGTAGGTAGGATATAGTATAGTAACGCGAGAAGACCCCGAGAATCATAATACGGTGCTTTCTAATATTTCAAAGTAAAGTTATATGCCGCGCAGTCACTTCGAAAAGGTGTGTGCGACATAAGGTGAACGTAAAAAGGATGTTATTGAAATGGATAGCCGACGCATCGAGTAATAAAAGTCCTTTTTCGAAAAACGTTTCCTTTCTCAAACGGTCCTTGATGGTAAAGGAAAAATTCGATGCACAAGGTGTCACAAATGAGAATGAAAAAACAAGCCGTAGTTCAATTTGATCCTCAGTAAGTTAATTTTCGAGATATTGTCAAACGGCTATCACAAATTTCTTCTTTATCTAGAAATCTAGATAGTTGAAGTGTCTACTACAGAGTGACAAAATGTCGCAGTAAAGCTATATCAATAGCTATGTAAATGTTACACTTGCTAACTTCATATGAAGATAAATTATCTATTGCACCCTATATCTCGGAAATTATACAGTTTACTAACGTTTTAGAGCAGGATCGCCAACCCTGATGAACGGACCCGAACCAACTGTGGGCATTGCCAGATGCTCAACTAGGTCATGGTTAAAAGGATGGGTAGAAGAACAACACAATAAACACTGGAAGAATACGCCCAGGCAAATACATGGGAAGAAATTTATAAAAGAACCATTAGAAAAAGAAGCGAAAGAACTATTCTCAATGAGCAGGAACAAACTACGCACCATATCGGGGCTACTTACGGGACACTTTCCCACAACGGAGCACCTGAAAAAAATAGGGCTGTATAACTGTATAACCTTACATGTAGAAGATGCAAAAAAGATACCGAAACAGCTCTGCATATACTATGCAACTGTGAGACGCTGTACCACAGGAGGCAGAAACTGTATGGTAGACCCCGGATGACTCCAGAAGACTTCTACAACCAACCAGCAAAGAACTTGTATGAGCTAATACAGGGAACGGATAGGCTGAATAGGCTGTAGTCAGAGAACTAGGAGTATCTACAATAAGCCCAGGAGAAATTAAAAAAAAAAACGTTCTGGTTGCACCATGGCTTGCATAACAAAAAAATAAGATGAAGTCCTACGTACTTTTTTAATCTTTTATAGTTTTCGAGATACCTTACAAAACCATCCAATTTGGAACACCCTATATATCGGATATGGAACTAAACAAGGTTTGTTGCATCCGTATTTACTTACACGGCTATACGTTGTGTTGCAATGCAAATATTTATTTTTATTTACAGTTACGTTTTACCAATATAATTCGAACAAAAATGATGGATTTTTCCACTACCTGTGAAGATTTATTGCTCCTTCTAGCCAACTGAGAAGTTGAATTTCTCTATTAGTAGTTAATAATTTTCTCTATTATTAACCTAGGTCAATAGTGGACAAATTCAAATATTTTGAGATTTCAGGTTCAAGAAAAATTTGTGCAACCTAATTTTGTATACCCAGGAGATTGTCTTTAACATATTTGCTGCTTGAAATTACCTATCAAGATAAAATTATTTGAATAAAAATGCCATTAGTTTAAAATTCGCGCTCAACCAAAAATGACTGATTACATAATGAGTACGTTCATAATACATCGAAAACTGACAGTGTACTTGTCAGTCAGACGACGGGGTAAACGCTTCTAAAGGGCGTTTGTGAATTATTTATGATTTTTGTCTTAAATTTGGCTAGTAGTGGGGAAAAATAGTATAAAAACCATGGTGTTGAAGACATTTATAAACCTCGCACCTTATTCCGCTCGAGGCGAAGTATATTAATTTCCGAAACAAGAAATTTCTGCAAACTGCATCTTCTTTTTTCGTCACTATTTTACAAGTGAAAAGAATTGTTTGAAATTTATCAAGGTAATATTAAGAGGAAACCGAGTTATATGACCACTCTTTGTCACAGCAGAAACTTATTATCTCGAGATATATTGCTAAATAAACGAAGTTAAAAAATAGGTTCGTGTTTCAGACTTGGCCTATTTGTCAGGAGAAACGAATTTTCGTAAAGCAGACGAAGAAGCGAAGACATTCCCTCCCTACTTGCATAACTTTCAATTGGAATTCTGCAGTAGCTTGAGATATTGGAAAAGTGTCATATTATAAAGTTCACTAGAAAATAAAGCAGATAAATTAGAATTTTCACAATCCAATAAATTTTGGGAGGACGGGTGATATTAATGTGGATAATGTGTCATATAAATGTTTAAAATTATAGTAACATGGTTGATAAATGGATCTAGCTTTTTACGATAAATGTTAAAAGTACTTACAAGTCTGGAGATTTGAACATACCTGAAAAAAAAATAAAAAATTAGTCAAAATAGTTATTTACCTAACAAGTACCGAAAGTGATATTTTACGGGATGAGTAGGCAGTTTCCAGGGCGAGTCGTAGGCAAGTCCCGTAAAATCACTTTCGGGTAGCGTTACGTACAATATTTTTTCTGCAGCCGTTTGTAGATAAAATATTAAAAAATAATAGGGATAGATACTATAAATATTACTTATGTACATTAACTGTACACTTATAACAGTTAGCAGCTTCACTGATTTCATGTGGAATAATTATTTCACCGTCACTTTCGTTGTCGAAACTATCAACAAATTCATTTTGACAAGCGATGTCATAATAAAAATTCGGTAATTGTCATTGCTAAGGCCGCCTACATAGATATTGAAAATTATTCCGAAAGTAAAAAAATCGTGTGCATCTTGAGCAATTTGTTTTTATATTAATCATTAACTATGTGTCATTTAAGTTTTGTAAATTGTCGATTAAAACATATAATTTTTGTATTATTACAGTTTCCTGTAATAATATTGTCGTATTTAATAAAGTGCGTTATCAATAGATATCGCAGAATAATAATTATTCTAACGCTTTATAAGTTTTGAAGAATCCACCCTGGGTATATTCATAGATATCGAGGGAGCGTTTGATAAAACAACCTTTCCAACAATTACCCAACAACTCAACTCCAGCCTATGGAAGGAAGCGCTACCTCTGCTGCAGGCAGCCAACGATGCAATTGAACCCAGGTTTTATTTTTAACAAACCCTACAAAATTCAAATAAAACAGAACACAGAGCCA
>CAJUYI010008676.1:0-10724 GCA_910591695.1 Galerucella pusilla
TTAAGACGCCAGAGAATAGTTCGTTCATAGTGCCCCACCCTGTATATTTTTCAAATATAACAAAAACTTTTCGTAGAACACACACCGTCCAATATTTTTCAGAAACTAATAATGAAAGAATTGACAAAGGGAAGAACTTAATAATTAGAAAAGGGAAGCGTAAATATAGAAACTATTCGTTTGGGAAGCCTCGAAAAGTAAACGTCATAACGTATGCCTATGGATAAGTTTGTTGACTTTGCTTTTAGCGCGTTCTTTATACGACACCCTCATTTTCATATCACCGTTCACCGCCAACCTCTCTACATTATTAACAATATCTACAATACTATCTTTACTAACAGCCTTACTAGAATTAGAATACAATTGTTCTTTATGCACCTCAACGCTAGTGATACAATCCACATCCGTATCGGTTTTGTTACTATTACCGCCACTAGAGTCGTTGTTTTTCAATGATTCACTTTGTTCGGTGTCGGTGATTATTTTTCCATCTGTTTTGTTTTCGTTAAGGATAGCTACTTCAGGATTGTTGATTTCTTTGCTGTTTTTTTCGTTTTGAGTCCAAATGATAACTACTCAATCGATCCGATGTGGTGTCGGTCGCGGTGGTTCGACATTACCCCGGTAAATGAAAACCTGCAGCAATATCAACAAGTCGACGGTGACTTGTGCCGAACCGCACATCCAAAATTGCACCGGTGCATCGCGTAAAAGAAAATAGGAAGTCTTAAAAATGTCACCGCACGTCCACATCACTACCATGCTGATGCTGCAAGCAAAAGTTCGTTATTCTATTTAAAACATACATTTTTATGTGAATAGTACATACCTCATTCCTTCTGTGGATTTATTTCTATAGTTCTTCACTAACTGAGGGGTACCTAACATTGCCTCAGTGAACAGGGCTAGAAATCCAACTGTTTCGACAAATATCAAGTAGTCGATGAATATGTACATCAATAAAGAAGTAGCTATGGTGAATATTAACATACAATCTAGGTACGATTGGAAATCTGTCCAGTTCCAAAAGTACTTTGCATCGAAATCTAAAAATAATTAAATATTTATTATGAATAAGAATTCTTATTCATCTACTTCCCACACACAGACGCAATTTCAAGAAGAGGGAATAGAATTGATGTTTAGGAAATTCAATATTTTGTGTCAGGAAGTTGGTGAAAACTTAAAGTACTTGAATTTTAGCGACAAATATAATAACTTGGTTGGAATAAAAAAAACTAGCTTCACTCAAATTAATTGTCAAAACGTTTCCAACTCTGGGAGTATATTTGTGAAATTGATTTATATTCCTGCAAATTTTTTAGGAGTCTTTTTTCATTGAAACCTCGTTTTACAATGGGCTAGTTTCATGGGTATGAATTAACAAGTGAATTCATATCAGAAGGGTTGAGAATAACATATCTTTTTCCATGATAACGATATTTATCTCAAAAAGTTATAAATATATATGAAATTTGGTTTAAAATTTTTTTTTTAAATTCAAATTAATCGCTTTGATTGAACCAATGGCAGAAGCCCTTGTTGCCAGATTCAAAGTACGATCTGTTGTTAAATCCTACTTGACTATCCAAGTTGATCAGGACAAAGTGAAAGTCGACTAGAAGAATTTGACAGTTGTCAATTCATATCATCCACGTTCAGTTTTTAGTAGTACTTGTGTTATTTTATAGTAGAAAGTGTGCTTCTGTTCAGTTACCTTTTATAAGACATAAAACTAATGAAAAACACTACCACAAATACTTCAATAAAATCCGGAAATCAATAAACACACAAAACAATAAACCACATAAACAAAACATTTGTAGGTTATGGCATTTGTTATTGTTTTAGGAAGCACTCAAACTCCCCTAAAAAGAAGAAGAATGAGTGATCCGGAACTAAATCGAATTTCGAATTCTTCGGATTTCTAGGGTAACGCAATTTATACGTGTGTGTGTTCACATGTTGTTCAAACAACTCAACCCACATAGAGAACATTTAATTCTAGGGATTTAAAGTTCTTTTTCTTTTATTTTATAGGTATAGGTACTTTTAATGTACAGAGGAATGTTTTTTCTTCAACGCTCACTACAGCATTACCTCCTATACCTCCATAAAGTGATTTTACATTTTAGTTTTTAATGGAACACACTATTTCTTTATAATTGAGAGTGGCGTTATTAGTTGCAAATACTTAGTTGAGACACAATATATCTTTATTGAAATTCATGAAACGAGCTCATTAACAACGTTTACTTTTTTTAAAAGGTGTGCGTAAATATGTATGTAAATAACTGATAAAAGTTAATCTTGTTTATTTATTTTTGATATATTATTTAAATATTTTGACTGAGTAATAAATTTAAATAAACATTTTCACTAATTCATTGATAAAAATATTCAAAAAATGTTCAACTATAATAGGTGAAAGTGAGAGGAAATTACAGTTGGCCACTCTGTATTTTGTTCTACAGACCTTTAAGTGGCCTATCCTACAAAAGGATGTAATCTAATACAATTAGGGCCGACTTTTTGATTCAGCTTCTATTTTAAGATCTTTGACCTTTTGATTGAAAATATCACAGATAAAAACTATAATATAGTTACTTGTGTTTCAAGAGATATCTTCAATATATTGTTTATTGAACACAGGATATTTATTATCCTGAGTTAAAGATAAAATAAAAGTGTTGTAGTAAACATTTTACAGATTATTTTTACTAAAAGTTTATATTTAATGTTAAAAATGCAATAATTAAAAACATGGTTATATTATTATACAGTAAGATGGTGTAAGCTTTGTCAATTATGAGTTTAAGGAATTAAAAAGTGATTTTAAATGCATACACATGAAGAATTCCCTTGAAAGATTAGTACAATATAATGATTTCTTCTAAGATCCAATTAAATTTGAGTATTTAATATGCCTTTACTAACCATACACCATGTTATTCAAAGATGAAACTTTATCTTACAAGCAAATCAAGCAGACATGCCAATTTTTTATAATCTAGTGAGAATGCTTTTATTAGTGGTTCTATGAGATGATATTCATGAAGGTATTAAAACTATAAAATAAAAAGCTAAAGCGTGCAAGCCTAAATTACCACTTATACTGCATGAGGAGCTACGAGGTTTTGAATTAAGCAATCTCTGTACTTCCTGAGGTTTTGCTGTTAAAAATAATTGAAACAAATTTAGTAACTATGTACAAAATAAAAAGATGATTTAATGAAATAAAAATGGTGTAAGTGGAAACAATTTATCATAATCCTGCAATATACATAATAAATCAATTATAACCATTAATAACACTCGAGGAATGGGATTATTGTTATTGATTTATTTATATTACTATAATAATGGAATTTGGTACTAATCATACAAATAGGAAGATTAAGAAATTGGAAAAACCACTACAAATATATATATTTTTTTTGTACACAGTAGCACAAAAAATTATATTTATAATGTACTGCAGTAATTAAAGTTCTAATAATAATCAGTCTAGGCTTTTTATTGATTATTGATTTAATTCTATAAATACCTGAAATAAACTTACCTGTGAAAATTCTTTGCCTTGCCTGAAGTAGCTGATTTCTATTCCTCACTCTAACACACAAATGAATCATGAGAAACATGGTCAGATTCATGATTACACTTTGGATCAAAAGAGGATATTCAAAGTGCCTTCCAAACCTTAAAAATTATATAGATAGAATGAGCCTCAATAAGTTTTTAGAAATACTTACCAGAACATTATCCTTAACGTATTAGCGACTAAAAGAGCAAGACACACTAACAAAGAAAAGCCTTCGGCATCTTTGGTTTTTCGTATCTGTCTATACTGAGGTATGTAAGGGATGACACCACCTATTATCATAGCACCAGCACTTACCCAGCCTACAACTGTTCCTACAGTTAAAGATAATTCGTCTGATATTACCCAATCCATTTTTAATTTAGTTATTTAAACAGGATATAAATTTAACATTGTCTAGTCACTACTCCTGTGACTTAGCAGCTGGCTGTCATGATACAATTTACAAAATGTCAAATGATAACAAGCCCCTCGAAGCTCTGTTTTTGTTTAGGATTCGATCCCTTAGGGCAGCGCGGTGTAAGTGCAAACCACATAACACTTATTGTGTAGTCTGGCTGTAGGACCATCGAACTACATACTTTTATGGGTAGGTCATATAAGAATTTTAAGTCATGTTTTAAGTCTCCATAAAAAAAGAAGAAAACTTTCCTTCGCAATTTTTGAGGTTAGTGAAATACGAAATGTCAGATCATAGTTTTTAACATTTTATTTTATGTATTTTGATTTAAATATGATATTTAATATAGTTTTGAAACCGTCACGATCTTAAGATTCACATAGCTATTTTGAATTTGTTTTATAAATCCCATTTTAAAATTATGTTGCCGGTGAAATTAGTACAAGCGATTTTAGGAAGAAACTATAAAACACCTTTGAAATTACGTCCTGTCGTTTATCATGTATTATCAAAGAGATATCAGTCATCTAAAGAAAAAGAAAGTAATTTAACTACATCATCCCCAAGGGCAGAGCTAGATACTAATGTAAAACCATTAGGAGAAAAAGTCAAAGAAACTACCAAGACTGTATCTTATCTGGGAATTATTGCTTTTGGGTTAGCTGTAACAGGAAGCTTATTTTATGCAGTATTCAATGAGCTGTTTTCAAGGTATTTAAGTGTTAACAAAACTTTTTCATGAAGCATTTTAATTTGAATATTTTTTTAGCAAAAGTCCAAATAACATATACTCAAAAGCTGTTAAAAAGTGTTTAGCTGATACGAGAATACAAGATAAGTTAGGTGTGCCAATCACTGCTTATGGGGAACAAACTAGAAGAGGTAGAAGGCAGCATGTTTCACATGTGGCTTACACGGGAAGAGAAGGTAGACCACACTTGAGGATGAAATTTCACTTAAAAGGCTCATTTCACTCAGGGACTGTTCAGTTAGATATGGTTGAGGTAAAATATTTGCTTATAAGTATAGTTTCACAGCAATTCAATATTTATTATTTTCAGAATGATGCTGGAGTTTACGAATACAGATATATGTATTTGGAAGTTGATGATATGCTAAGGAATGTTATTGTTGTTGAAGATAATAGACACAATTTAGGTAATGCAGAGAAATTAAAGTCGTTTGAAGAAATATCATTTTGATTTTGAAAATTTCCAATATTGTGAATAAGTTTGAATATTTTCATTTTGAATTTCTGTTATGTATTTATTGAAGTGTTAAAAAAATGTATGAAACCTGCTTGTTATTTAAACTAGACTGACTTGAATAAAATTTTCTCTATACAAGTGTTTTATTTAATATATCCAAAAAAGGAAAATGGCACCACAGATCATGCAAATTGAAATAACTAAATTTATCTCTGATAGATATGAGCTAAACCACAGAGTACACCATCTAACAAGAGGCGAAAGAAAGTAGCATAGACAAAATAAAATTATATGGAAGTGGATAAATTATATTATATTTCGCTATGGAAAGTAGTTTTCGTGATCGCAAATTTGTGTGCACATGCGTAAATTAATTAGTTTATCTGTCAATGTCAAGTCGACACTTCCGTTCATTCCCCTCAGTTCACTGAGTATTATTTTAAGATTAGGTTAAAAATGAGCCATTTCTCATTACACACATGATGAATAATAAGGTGTTCTTAAGTTAGTAGTTAAAAAAATATTCTATAGACCTAATTGGGAGGGATGTTCATTAACACTACTATTTTTCTTAGTGCAGTGTTACTTTTCTCAGTGTATCAAGTAGTTTATGTGTCAATGCCTCGACGTATTTCCGCTCAATATCGTGTAAGTCCGACTTAAAAGGAACCGACAAAGCTTTCGTCTCTTGTTAGATGTTGTACTCTGTGGCTAAGCTGAGCTTGTAGATTGAAGACAAATGTTATATGTGTTGCCTATCTTATAATACAACAGAGTCACTGATTAGTTCTAAATTGAACGGGAATTTTTTCAAGAAGGGGAAATGTGAGTGGAATGGATATTTCACCTTCTTGAAAGAATTATTCGGTTTAAGGAGCCACGAGTGTTCAAAGAAATATTAAAAAAATATTTAAGATGATTTTATTTTCACAGGATTTTCTTCATAATACCAAACTAACCTATGATGGAAAATATAATTGTTAAATTTTTTCAACAACCATGCAGTCATTACATATATGGCGAAATACTGAATCCATGCTACTTTTAAAACTTGCCAGAAACCTGGTTGATAGTAGATTCTATCTTCGGGATATTTTACATTTAGTTTTAATTTAAAAGATTCTGAATTTTCTATCTTGATAAATGTATAGACGTTTGTTAAATGTGTTGTCACTAGAAAAAATATAAAGCCTATTTCCCACGATACGGCAATTATCTCAGACTTACCATTTCTTTGGAGATATTTGGAAAGGATGTTTTCCATTAAAAAATGTTCACTTTCTTGCTCGTTATTTAAAATAGGTGTGTTGTAATGTTCGGCTAATTTTGTTGAACACATTATAGCGCCATTTTGGAATAATTTTAAATTCGCGAAAATTTTTAATTCAGTCACTTTTTCTTGTTGGAAATAATATTGATAATATATCAACGATTGCATGGATAGTGGACATAACGTCTAAAAATAATTTATCATTAGATAATAATATTTTGATTGAGAAATAATATTTACAGTTAGCTCATATTTAATTGGAAGTACGATATTGATGGAACTAAGTTTGTTCATGTAAATATTCACGCTTATCTCCAAGTCTACCTCATCATTTTTGTTATCAAAGTTTCTATCTACTTCCCTCAGCTAAAAAAAATAATAACGTATTGATATGACTCCTATAAATATACATATTTATATTCATACCTTAATAGATGAACAAAAATCTAAATCTTTCAAATATTTTTTGTAAAATCCATACGTGCTACATACAATTGGTTTGTTATTAGCGTTGTCTGTCGTGGCAATTAAAATATAATCACCAAGTATATTAACTTTTGGTTGTTCATAGTATATATCACTTTTCAACCAGACTCCTAAAAATGTTAAGTTTAATAATAAATTAGCCTTAAAAACAAACTTTTATTACCTCCGGTTTGGTACGCGATCACAAAAGGAAAAATTATTCTAAAGATCCAAGATAGTAAAGCTAAAAAAGTAGCTTTTGATATTAAGGTGCTTTTGTATTTTACTTTAATACTTTTTGTAAAAACTTCTAAAACAACCATAGTTTGTTGTTACTCATATTAACATCATAACAATACAAAACAGAATAAGCTGATTTGAATTGTTGACGTTGTCAAATTGTGGTTGCTAGGAAACTGTCATTTAGATGCAAACACATATAAATGAGACAAATTTACTCAAGAAATTGGGAATATATAAAGAATGGCTCATTGTTAATAACATATACTACTATATACAGTAGAAACTCGATTATCCGGCTCTCAGTTATACGGATTCGCGATTATCCGGACTACTGACTCATTATATTAAAATTACCTACAAGTCAAATTTATGCATAGCATGTACGTTTTAGTATGTACGACAATGTACGTACATGTATGTATATAATCTAAGAAGATGTATCTCCTTATAATTTCTTAATAAACATTGATTTTCATTGATATGTATTTGTTGTTTTTAATAAATAACATACATAACATCGTATGTACAACATATGTATGCACAAAACCCGCTTTTCTTAGTACATTCGATTATCCGGATTTTCGAATATCCGAATGCCTAACGACAATAATTTATTAGTCCGGTTAGTCCGGAGTTTCTACTGTATTAACAATAGTAATAATTCAACTAATATAAATTTTCAACACTCAACAATACCATGGAGTTTATCTATCAGAAAGGAATGAGAAAATTGGTAATCAATTCAATCTAACTATCTTGAGATCTATACTAACGAAAACTGAACTAAAAAATTAAGAGAAATTTTAAACAAACTTCCAAAGAGAATTGTAACATACAGAAGATATCAAGAAAAAGTTGACATTTAACATAACGTATGACGAAATTGGGCTGTCAATTAAAAATTAGGTTAATTCCGATTGTAATGACTTCCAAAAGCAAAACGTTTAGTTATATGTTTATGTTGTGATTAAATTATTTCAGCTTTTGCTTTTATATCGATAATTTCATGTTATTAAGATGTTTATTCAGTATAAATAATTGGTTCTACAGACAAATCAGAGTTCTCATGTTCCGTCGATGCATCCCCTTGCCCTTTTTCCAAGTTTTCAATAATTTGGTCTTCATTGTTATCGAAACTCCACTTAGAAGCCATATCTTTCAACGGCTTCAACACTGTCAAACTATCCTGTACTCTATTCAGTTCATGGTTACATTCATCCGCAATCTCCGATAGCCAATCTTTATAACTTTTTTTCTTCAATTCGTTTTCGAGATTCATAGTTGTATTGGTAAAAAATAGATATTCTTTGAATATTTCCAGTTTTCTTTGAGTTTCACCCTCCTCGAAATGTAGCATCGATCTTATTTGACCGCATTTCATTTTTCTCTCTAATTCTGTTGTTTCTTGTATTTCTTGTAACCATTTCTTTTTTTCGGTAGTTAGTTGTTCTTTTAAGATTCCCGTGCTGGCTTTTAGGGATTTTATTTTTTCGCTAAGCGCATTTTGTCTTATTTGTACTGCTTCTAGTAAGTTGTATACAGAGTCATTTGCATTGGGCTCATAAGTTGTAATTTCTTCGGTAGCTCCTTCCATTCCAATATATTAATTGATTATATATCATTAGAACAAAACATTGACGTGAAAATTGCCATCAAACTCAAACTTGACATTTGACAGATACAGAAACCATTTTATATTCAATGAGCCAATAATAATAAATCATTTGGTTTGACTCAAAAACTATGTCTTTAGGCACGTTCTTTTATTCACCGGTAGATCCACCAATCGACCAACTACGTTTTTATATGCATTGGTGGATTGTAGATTGAAGAAATGACGCGTTCATTTATTACTGTTGCATCAACCAAAATTGCTAACCACTCCACCGTTGTATCGAGGTGGTGGACAAATTTGGTGGTTCACAAAATGACAGGTTAACCTCAAAAAACTAACGATTTTTTTGAAGCGGTTAAAAGAAATGGACGAATTAAAAGAAATAAATTAAAAATGTGGTAACAAGGTATTGACGGCGCTATTAACAGCGACAGAAATTGAAAAAGTTTAGTAAAAAGTGGAACTATTAGATGAACTGCTACTCCGAGATCTAGAGGCTAAAATAACTACACTTTTCAAAGTATCTTCATTCATTTCGTACATTTTCGCTAATAACAACAATCAACTGCGTTTTTTTATGTGCCTAACTCTAACATGTCGTAGCAGCAGAGAACTACTACTGAAGAAAAATGAACGCAGATAAAGCTTTTATGCATCAAATAATTATTGATGATTTGCAAGATGCTGAGGCAATGGCTGAAGATACGACAAGAAGGTTTTCTGATAGAAAATATCCTTTTACATTAAATTATCGGCAATTCTTGGAATTATATAGGGTGGATAAAGAAACTGCCCGTGATGAATTCCAAGAGAATATCTTTTTGGGCCAAATTCAACTTCATATTGCCTTTACGTAAAAGAATGACAAAACAGAATAAAAATAAACCAAAAGCTACATGTAATATTCTTCCTCTCACGTGCTTTTTAAACTACTCTCACACTATTCTACAGTACACTTTACCTAAAAAATGACACATAAGATCTACAAAGCTGTTCGCCACCGTGTTTGGAAGATATTCCTATTTGAATTTTCGAGTACCGTTCGATTCGTGTGAAATCATTCGTACGAAAAAAAATCCATTCGACGTTCTCGCGAATAGTCGAATGTTCAAAGATACGGGTCCTGTTCTACTAAGTGTTCGTATGGTGTTCGTTCGTTATCTTCAAGAAATACATATTTTCGCTCTTCACAGAATGCTTCCACCATAGATAAACCACGTATAGATGAACATTTGACCAGTGGCAGGCTTTCACAGCTTCCAAACGCATTTCAACATGTTCAGAGGCGTTAAATATCCAACTGCTTCGCTTATTTCTAAGCTTGAAGCTATTACGAACAAATTCATTGCTTTTTCAAGATGTTATCTGACTTTTTGAGAAACTTAATAAGTGGTTACTATTGCAACAAGTATTGTTGGACCCAACGAAAAACCAAGGTCAAGGTCAAGCGTGTAATCTGTAATCTATACGCCGTAACCATGATCAATTCCTAATTTCTTTTGGCTAATTTTATAACATTTAGTTTTTGGCTGTTGGCACTAAGAAATTAGTTATTTATTTGAGACCATATTCATCATTCTGTTTATTTTAATAATAAAAAGCTCGTAAGTTACTATTTATAGGTAGTCATGAAGTCAATCCGGATTCAGCGCAAAGCCGCTAAAGTGTTCGGATTGTCAAAGACTGTCTGTGATGCTTGTGAGAACAGACCTAAATGCAGTCTTATCATGCGGGTCATACGATTCAACAAAGACAAACTCACCGTTTTTATTTTCTTTTATTGCGTTAAATCATAACTTCCACATCAAATCCGTAAGATGAATAAGACAGACTTATGCAATATTCACGGGAGAAAAAAGGATATGTATTTAGTTTTCAGCGATTCTAAAAAGTCTTTCAAGGTGCTATCAGACGGTTCA
>CAJUYI010008677.1:0-10724 GCA_910591695.1 Galerucella pusilla
TGGGTAATAAACGTATTTATTATTATTATTATTATTATTATTATTATCATTATTATTATTATTATTATTATATTATTATTATTATTATTATTATCATTCCAAGTATGCACTTGCTCAGCACTTGCTGGTAATGTTCACCTATCCCGAGCGTGTGTGAACGCAAATGGGATTAGGCTCGGAAGTCACATATTTAGAAATTTACGGACAGTGTGACAGGTATTTAGAATGGCAGCCTTCTGCAGATCGATGTATGTATTTTTGTGAAGACCTAGTTTGGTAAGGCTGTCTTGTAGAGTTTTGGGAATCAGTCCCGTAGATGAAACGATGATCGGTACCACCTCTATTTTCTCTGCATGCCACATCTGTCTTACCTCAATTGCAAGATCGGTGTATTTTGCAATTTTCTCGTTGTATTTGTCCAGAATATTGTTATTATTGGGTACAGCAACATCCACCAGATAAACCGAGTTAGCTTTTTTATCCACAACTACAATATCAGGCCGGTTATTCGTCACCCGTCTATCGGTGATAATTGACCTATCGTAGTATAGTCTAAAATCAGCATTCTCTAGCACCGAATTCGGATGGTACTTGTAATATGGGGTGTAGGTGTTCACTAATCCAAATTTGTTGGCCAACTTCTGATGGATGATGTTGTAAAGTTGATTGTGCCTGCGTAGGTAATCAATGTTAGCTAAGGCTGAACATCCCGACGTAATGTGTTGTATCGTCTCTGTTGTTTGTTGGCACCTTCTGCACTTGTCCGTAGCGATGTTTGGATCTTTCATGACAAATTTCTTGTAATTGTTGGTATTAATTACTTGGTCTTGAATTGCCGTCATAAATCCTTCTGTTTCTGGAAATAATGTTCCATCAGATAGCCACTTATTTGATGCTTCCTTGTCGATATGAGGTTGATTGAGGTCGTGATGATGTCGACCATGAAGCGCTTTCTGAGCCCACTCCACCTGTTTGTCAGAATCGGTAACGATTTCAAGTCTGATATCAGGGCTTACAAGATTTAAGGGGGAATAGTTTTTATCTGCTTTTGCGACCATCTCATGCAATTCAGATGTTTCAGCCTTGGCAATGAAGAATTCTTGGAGTCTAGATATTTGTTTGTTATGTAAATTAACTATGTCCACTAGACCTCTCCCTCCCTCTCTTCTTGGTAGTGTTGTCCTGATAACTGATGATGTCGGATGGTGACATTTGTGTTTGGTCATCATGGTACGGGTTGTTCTTTGAATATCCTCCAGCTCTGTCTTTGTCCACTTCAGAATTCCAAATGAGTATGTCAGGATCGGTATGGCGTAAGTGTTAATTGCTTTTGCTAGATTTCCTGCGTTCAACTGGGATTTCAATAAAGTAGTTACCCTTTGAGTGAACTGGCTCCTAATTTTGATTTTTGCTTGCTTTTGGTCTAATAGCTTAGCTTGCTGAAATCCTAGATATTTGTAGGTCTCGCCATTTTGCATGGCAGTTATAATATTCCCATTGGGTAGTAACACATCTCCGTTAACGATTTTACCCTTCTCGATATTCAAGGTTTTGCACTTATCTAATCCAAATCCCATTTGTATATCACTGGAGAATTTTTCAGTGATATTGAGTAAATGTTGAATTTGACGCTGGTTGGATGCGTATATTTTGATATCATCCATATATAGAAGGTGGGAAACAGTGCAGCTAGTGTTTCTGTTGGCTTTAAGTTTATAGCCGTAATCCGTATCGTTTAGTAGATTGGAGAGTGGGTTCATTGCCAAACAGAACCAAAGTGGACTAAGGGAGTCACCCTGGAAGATCCCCCTACGGATGGAAATTTCATCAGTTTGGAGGTATTGGCCATTTATTTGTAAATGAAGGTTCGTTCGCCAGTGCTTCATCGCTGATTCAAGAAAAGTAACAACAGTGGGATGTACTTATTATTATGTATGTACTTATTATTATTATTATTATTATTATTATTATTATTATTATATGACTGCAACTTGTAGTCTTTGTAACTTGCATGAGACCGAGACATTAATGCACTTATTTATAGAATGTCCAATATAGAATGAACTTAGAGGAGATAGCATATGTTCAGAATTGAAGACATTTGGCGAATTAATATATATTTTCAACACCACTGATTTCTTTAAATTAACTAAAGTTGTGAATTTTTTTTTCTTGTTAAATTAAGTATATTTTAATTAGTTTTTTCCTACTTTATTATTGTTGTTGTTTCGTTTTCGCACTGTGGTATGTGAAGACCGAACTTCTTGTAATAAGAATTGTAAATTCTTTTAATACAATAAAATTTATCTATCTATCTATCTAATTAATAATAAAGCTGAACTTTCAAAAAAGAAATTCGTGGAAAAGACGAATCACGCTTGCGATTTGATCAGTCAAGCCTGGGATGTAGAGTAAACGTTTAAAGGCATTTCTGTACCAGAAAAGCATGACGTCGTTCACGGCGAGCATTTTGAACATGTTTAAACATTAAGAAATTATTATATACTCGAGAGTGAAGATTTTGTCGGCAAAATTTTTCGATTGTCATGAAAGTTTGTTGCTTGGCAATTTTGCGAATGACATTTTCAACAAAACCACAAGCCGTCAGGCAAGTGGATTAAATGTCATGAGCAAAATTACCTAAAAGCAACAAACTTGAATACGACAAGACAAAAATTTTACCCTACAAAATGTTTTAATTGAGTGGTATTCGACATGACTATTTCAAGAGAAAAACTAAAAAATCATATGTTTAAACGTTTTATTTATTGCAAACTCCAATTATACAAAGCCGAAAAAATAATAACATTATGAAAAAAAAAATTACTTATTTATGTAAAAAGTACAATTATTATAACTGTATGTTGTAGCATTATTTTGGGGAATGTTTTGCATCATAACCTGTGATGAATTTAAGTTAGAAACTGAGGATTCCTTTTCTTCATTTTTATTTTCTCGAAGGCGTTGGAAATAGTGTTCTTCATTTAATTGTAAATATGGTTTCAAAGAATGGGCAGAAGAATGTCCTGTAAGCTTAATTACTTCTTGTTCACTAACTCGTTCTTTTGCTTATGCAGATATTGCAGAAGCTCTATGTGAATGATTGGCTACTTTTATTTTTTTGTGTCTATACCAATTGATTCTGCCGATATTTTCGTCCACTTTGAAATTGTATCAATTCCCAATGGTGAATTTTTGTACCATATTCCTTTCTCCCAATTTGGATGTACTGTTGAAAATAATCTTGTTGTTGTTAGATAAGGATAATATTGAAAGAAATAAGTAAAGCCGAGAAAAAGAGAAGATCTGACCATTGGAAAGATCTAGTAGGACTTATACAATCAAAGACTCTTCTGGGTGACTACAACCTGTTGAGATCAAAAGAATGCATAAGTCAAAGTAAAACTGCGCTAAGAGTTTTGACAGGGATCCTAACGGGACATTGTCGCCTGAATGGGCACCTGAAAAAGCTCAAAATAGTGGAGGAAGAAGAATGCAGATTTTGTGGAATGGAAGAAGAAACCTCCATCCACATACTTTCCAACTGCACAGCACTCCAGAATCCTAGAGCACAGCACCTGGGAGATTACTGGATAGAAGAGGAACATTTGCCTAAGTTGAAGCCTGCAGACATCCTAAAATTCCTCCGGGAAACAGGACTGAAGGAACTACTAGTTTCTGAGACTCTCCTCAGAAACTGAGTAGAAGTAAGGGGGCACAATAGATCTTTTAGGTCTCAGTGAATGTCACCCCAAAAATCACACATACACATTGATAAGGATTGGATTCTCTTTTTTCAATAATTTTTAAAAATAAACGAACGGGACACAAATTGTTGTTAGCATTATTTCTTACCAGCTACTTACTGCCAGATAAAGCTTTTGATCCTCCTTGTGTCGTTTTGGAAAAGATTGGATTATATTCTACCCTGCCAGTAAAATTACCTTTATAATAATAATAATAATAATAATAAGGTTTATTCATTCAAAACCATATAACATGTTCACATATGAATAAATAATTTCCAATTTTAATTGAAGGAATAAACAAGAAGACGAGCTCATTTATGACCCTTAAGGTTGCGCATGAGCAATATTTTCCGGTTCATTTTTCAAATTAAATTAGTTTAACATTTCCATTGATTATACATTAATTCATTTATATTTTAAGTAAGAGTACAATGATGCATGATATAGATCTGTACAAATCAAAGAACAAAAAAAAATAAATTTTTCAATATTTTGTAGCAAGGTTAATTACCTTCTATTAATTTATGCAAGGCTACTCTATCTGCGAGTAATAAATATTTCTTTAGCAACGTTTTAATTAAATTAATCGAATTAATTGTGGTTATATAAATTTTATATTCTTCAGGCATGAAGTTAAATATTTTAGTTGATAAGTACACAAATTTTTTCTGTCCAATAGATTTGTTAACCAAACTAGTTTGTACATTTCTATGAGTTTTATTTCTGGTGTCATATTTATGTTTTATTTGTTTTAAATTATTTTTATTTTTGTAGATATAAATTGACACATTAAATATGTATATTAGTCTTATATCCAGTAAATTTATTTCATTGAATAATTTGTTAGTGGAGTATGTCATTTTTTTATTATATATTACCTTAAGTATTTTTTTTTATAATATCTCCAGTTTCCTTAGGTGTGTTTTGTCTGCAGCACCCCAACCGACAATACCATATCTTATACGAGATTCAACAAGACTAAAATAAACTACTCGCAAATGAGTAATATTCAAGATTTTTCTTAAATACCTAAATTTATATAAAAGGGTTCTTAGTGTGTTTACTACATTATTTATATGGGTTTTCCATCTTAAGTGACAATCGATTGTAACTCCTAGATACTTAATATCTTTAGCAAGCTTTATATATTCATTAGAGTTTTGTCCATTTATTTTTAAATTCCCATAAGATGGTAATGAATTTTTGTAACTACAGAAGGGAATAAAATATGTTTTTTCGATATTAATAGTAAGCTGTTTATGTTTAATCCAGTTTGTTATATCTACGATATCATTTTCGACTTTTTCTTTGAGTCCTTCCCACGTATCACTTTCATAAAACACCGCTGTATCATCTGCAAAACTAGTAACAGTACCACATGTGCTTATTTTAAATAGATCATTTAAATAAATTATAAATAATATAGGTCCTAGAACTGTACCTTGCGGTACACCAAACGAAACTGATCGACATTCGCTAGAAACATTTTCGATTTTCACTGTTTGCTTTCTATTTGTTAAATAACTTTCCATTAGATTTAGCGATGTTCCTTGAATACCTATACTCTCCAAAGCTTCAAACAACTGCAAGTGACTAACAGTATCAAATGCCCGGGCAAGATACAGAAATATGCATAGTGAAGGTTTATTATTGTCTACGGCCCTGTATATAATATAATTACGTGCGTCCAGAAACATCCTAAGCTGTTCCCACGCAGACTTTTTTGTCTTCATTGTATTTCTCGGTATACTTTGCTTAATAATTGTACTCTCTATTTCATTTATTGAATTATATCCAAATCTTGTATTATTCATGGTAATAATACTTATGTAAATTTTTGAAACAGTTTTAATAATTTTTAGACAGTTAAATGAATAAATAAACAACTTAATTTCCTTAGAAACCACTAACAAAGATTTTATATTGAATTTCATCACAAAGTGATATAATTTTATACACAAAGATTTGATATATTAAACGTCAAAAATTGCCGCGACAAGACAAAAAATTGCCAGTTCAAAACCTTCAAATTTTGTCAGTTATCAATTTACTCTAGTGAAAGTCAGTATAACATGTTAGGTTTTTAGTGTGGAGTAGCGAATTGGTGGTACCTGATATTACTTTTTTAATATTTTGTAATAAATCTGAAAACACTTTATATTTGCGAAACAATTGAAGATAGGTATATGAACTTGTACATGAATTAAGTCTGGAATTCTCTGAAGAATCAAAAAAATAAATAATGTACAGGGGGTGGCATTTGAAAAGAGAAAATTAGTATTGGCCACTGTCATATGATACACCCTATTTTTTTTTAAATGCCTGACACGCCCTAATTTATTCGGAATCGAATTCATTCCATATGGCTGTTCCACACTGTAAATCAGATATTCTGTGAATACGACAGATTTTATTTGTGTGAAATATCTGGACCATTGAAAATAAAATAAAAAATTAACATGAAAAATATATTAAAGATAGGGATTCCTTGGGTCAGGCATTTGCAAACATGTTTGGGAAGAGGGGCATCAAATTCAATGGGATTCGGCACAGGCAATATTAAAAAGCCCAATTATAGGAGACAAAAATCGAAAAAGTGCTTTGATACAACTAAATGCGAATTAATGTATATCAGAAATTTGGTTATCAATGTTGGAAGGACATATTTTCAAAAATCAATTACTTGCGTTATCAGGATAGTATCATGAGTTTTTAGTCAGATTTTGTCATGACTAATCATTGGAATTGTTGTCAATCGATACAATTTCACAAAACAGAGTTGGACATTCTGAAAACAGAAATAATCATGCACAAAAAAGTAACAGTAAACCTGTTTTATTAACAACATTTTCGATATAATCAAAAAAACGCTATCGCAATAAAAACCGTTCCTGAAGCGTGCACTACACTGGATCCCATTCCTAGTAGACTATTGTTGAAATATCATGAAATGGAATTCAATAATCTATTCCACATTTTACCAAGGATACAATCTACTGGGAATGGAAAATGGGAAAATTTCACAAAAAACTCTCTTAAACTTCATAATATATTTTATGTCATACTAGTTCATTATTGTGTTTTTATTGCTTAGTTACCAACTATCTAAGGTCGTACTTTATGCCGTGCGGGCATAAAGAGAAATTATTTTTTGGTCAACTCATTTGATAATCATGTCGTAAGCTTCTTTAGACTTTTTTGGTAACAGATTTACAGTTGGTTTTTTTGTTGTTTCAATAATTTCGTCAGGAATTTCAAAATCTTCGTTCATTTTGACTTCTAACTTTGACACATATAAAGTTTTTTGTGATATTATGACATTTACGTTTGTCAACATTCACCTATTAATTCAAACCGGATTTTTTGAAACAATGATTTGTATTGAGATTGGATTGCAATAACGAACTAGTATGACATAAAAGTTTGTATGTACCACAGGTATAAACAGATGTGTATACCCTCGGGCGACTTACAATCCCTCGGGCCAGAGGCCCTCGTCTTCGTAAGACGTCGCCCTCAGGGCATAAACATCTATTTATACTCTTGGTACATAAATAACTATTATTGTCTAGTTGTCGAATTTTCTCGTTGTGTCAGTTAGAGAAAAGAATTTATGAAAAACTTAAATTATTCTTGATAACGTTGCAATGAAAAAAATCAAAATACAAAAAAGGTTGTGCTTTAATTTCTTAACAAATAGGAAAAAAAATATTGAATACACCGCAAGCAACATACAGAAGATACTTGAATGGAATATAACACTTTTAGAAGTATTCTTTCATCAGACTTGAGTATATTTTCACAGCGAAATTTTTTTTGTACTAACGACAAAACGTTCAAATTCTCTTAGGAGTTTTGTGAAATTTATACCCACCATATCTATGCTTTTCCAAGACTTTTTTCACGAAGGAATTTCCTGTTCCACATTTTTTACTCATTCGTCTAGTCATAGAGCATTATTGAAGTCGTTAACCGTATCTCGTGTCTGTTACTTGGTTTTCTTTTTTCAAACTCTGCATATAATGCACATAATAATGTGCGAGAATATCCTTGACAATGGCTCTTCTCAGTCTGGATAGAATTGTGGATACGCCTGAGCTGCGAGTAGCTCATTTCGATATTCCATATTCATATAATACATACAGGGTGTTTTCAAATGACACTTACAACGTTTGCATGAAGGTACCCCTCGTAAAATTGGACAAAATAATATATAAGGATTAAGGAGTCCAGCTCATTCACTTTTCGAAATACGGGGTGTTGAAGCTAGGACAATTTAAATGTTTCAATCCGATAACTTTGAAATTGATGATTGGATTGATTTGACATTTGGCAGGTTGTGTTTTTTATGTAGAAGGGCATATTTTGATTAAGAAACATGTTCCAATTCTTGATCCAGTGGTGTACATTTGAAAGAATATGTCATATTTTCTATCCCATTTTTCACGCCACTGGCATTTGAAGTCATTTTAAATTAATTTTGTATTCCTCAATGGTTTTCACGTGAAAAACGCATGATCCTTACATATCAAAAAATTTGTAGTCTCCAATATATTTAATGTTTTCATGAAGTCTGCAAGGTCACTTTTTTATAATTGAATAAAAAAAAATTTTTCCGTAATTTTCTCAATAACTACAAAACTACCCATGGTTAGAGTATGTAGCAGAAACTGATGCAATGCAATGCATCTAAAGCATTCGGAAGAAGATTGTTGTAAATATTTGTCCAAACTTGTGATTTTATAAACAAAAAAATAGGAAGAATCCATGCAGCTACAGCAATTATTTCCGAAAATCGCCAGTCTTTCCAAAGTATGTGATTTTCGATGAAAAAACGTTGCGAATATAAATGTATATTATTTGAACATCTTCTGTTGATAAAATTACAATTCTGGACAAGTATTTTCAACAATCTACTCCGAATGTTTCAGATGCATTGCTGTTTCATAAATTAGTTACTGTTACATATTCTAACCATTAGTAGTTTTGTCATTATTGAAAAAAATACAAGAGAAATATTTCAATATGAAAAAGTGATCCGGCAGGCTTCATGAAATCATTAAATATCTTGAGAACTACAAATTCTTTGATATGTGAAAGTTATGCGTTTTTCACGTGTTAACCATTGAAGAATACAAAATAAAATAAAAATAGCTCCAAATGCCATTGGCGCAGAAAATGGGATGGGAAAGGGGACATTTTCTTCCAAATGCACACTGGATCAAGAATTGAAACATGTTTTTCCATAAAAATATGCCCTTTCACATTTGAAAGCACCAGCCAAACGTCAAATCAATTTATCTATCCATTTGAAAGTAATCAAATCAAAACATTTAAATTTTTATAACTCCAGCACCCCGTATTTCGAAAATATATCATTTTGTCCAATTTTACAAGCAAACGTTGTGTCATTTGAAAACACCCTGTATATTTCTTCTTCAAGATATTCCTTCACTTTTAAATCCATTCGAAATTGGAGCGAAGGAAATACTAAGCAACACCTATTCCAATTGACATGTGGATAAACAGTTCAATAAAAGTGGCTAGAAGGATTCACGAAGGAAATTTTTAACACAACTATACAGCATTGCTGAAAAGTCTTGCACCAAGGGATTATTTTTGAAACGGATAAAGGTGAAGTTATGAAAACCTGGGACGAAGAAGAAGTTATATAGCTTTAGCCGTCAGCGGTCAGCCGTCAGCGAACGATCGCCACCAAGCATTTTTTGGAATGGTAACCTAGGTGGGGACTGACTTATCTCAGGGAAGCTTATCCATTTTTTTCCTTCCAAAAAAGAAGCAATTTTATCATTTTACTTTGAAAGTATATTGAAAATTTGACAAAGATATTGAAACAATTGAATTGTTTCGAATAAATTTTCTAGAAGCATTAGAAATTATGAAGCATGTCCTTGATACTAGCTATAACTTGATGAATGAGCAACTAGATATGATTTATTTTCCACTTTTAGATTCCTCATTGTCTCCATTAGCTTCAAGGATATTTCATTGCGTTTTATAGAAATACATGAAGGCAACATCAAATCCTCAAGCAATAGTTCAAAACACCATAACGTCATATAAAGATTCAATGCCTTTCAACCTATAAAAATGATTTTATCCTAATTACTGTTCCGCCGTCCTTGGGAAAAAGGCCGCAGCTACAATTTTTATCGAAATTTGGTTTATTGTTTTAGTAGGTTGGCAGTGATAAATTTTATGTATTTCCGAAGTATAAACGCCGTATGTACATGAAGTATTCCATTTGGTCTGAATGAATCTTAATAGTAGTGTGCATAAAACCGCTTTATGAGAAATGACGATAAACAAATCTAGCTTGAAAGCCAAGATTACGAAAAATCTGTGCATCTATATCCTGTAAAAGCCAAACCAAAACATTAACATGCACAACACTTATCAATGCCCTCGTTGTTCATCTTCCTGTTCCCACTTCGTTTTTCGTTCCAAAATGACTGAAGCAGTCATGCAAATGATATTTAACAATTCAAAGATCAATATATGTAAAAGTCCGTTGGTAAAATAGTGTCTCAAATTATTCAAGTTGGTAATCCTGTATTCACGACAACACCAGTAAGAATTGTAGTACGATCGAATTGAAAAGCTCTTCACTTTTATCTCCGCCTTCACTGAAGCTTACTAGAAGTGAACACAAGAGATCGATTTTGTGATAGATTAGATTAGATTAGATTAAAATTGGAGTGGCTTTTTGTCCTATCCCACTGCGACCTTTGCAGATCTATTGTGGTCCTCCCTATATTAGAGCTCGATATCCAGCTTTATTCTTTTTATTAGACTTAATAGCCTGGTTACCGCCTCCTTTGCGTAGCTCTCTGCCTTCGGTTTTTCTTCCCCGAATAAGTGAAACCGCAACCTTGCTAGGCCTTCACACTCACAAAGTACGTGCTCCGCGGTTTCTTCTTCTTCCTGGCAGAACCTGCATAGGCTGTCTTCTGC
>CAJUYI010008678.1:0-10723 GCA_910591695.1 Galerucella pusilla
AAAAAAAGGTGAAAATTCCAAAGTGGTTCTGCTAGCTTAACAGGGGTATGTGTCAATTCATTTTAAGAATTCATCAATAAAATGCATGTAAATCAGAATGAAAATGGTTGGAAAACAAGTAATTAGTGTGAGTGAGAGTATTTTGAGATTTTTCGCCAGTGGCGTGCTGTTTTGAACAGAGATATCTACTAAAAATTGTTACTAATATAATAGTAGTTTTTCTCCGATCGTGGGAAAAGTGACACTATTTTGACCTGTTTTCTATGCGCAAAGCTCAACATACCAGAATAGTGGGCAGCTGCTAAGCTATTAGAAAATAACAGCAAAGTCTTATAGACTTTGATAACAGTGCGGTAATATTCTTACCTCACTGCTGTAGCGTGCGGTAATGTTACAAATGAAACAAAGTATGGTTTTAATTTTTATATTTATAAAGTTGTTATTAAATAAATAAAAGAAACATCTAATTTATAACGATATTCTTGAGCACAAATTAATTGTTGTTAATATTCACATTTATTGTACAGTTTGTACAATTAATTGATATTTTTTAATTAATTTTTTAAATGTAAATCAACGATCGAAGAAAAAATAGTATGTATAATTCGTGGGAAAAGCATATTACCATACTCCTGTGTTACCAGACTAGTCCCTACGCTCCTCGTCTGGTAATTATCACAGTCGTTTGGGAATATTATTCTTTTCCCACTAATTATACAATATACTATTACCTAACTAGTGCGGAAAGTTATTATTATTTGACATTCATTTGATGAGGACTACCTATACCAGGGCCGTTAAAACATTATTGAAACAGACGTTTCTTTTTATTAAAAATTATAACAGAATTCTTACATATTTCTTAATTTTTCAGTTATTTGGTAAACTACAACCATACAAAAATATATTTTAAATATTCAAATGTCAGTATACTACTCAAAAAGTTAACAAATCTACCTTCCGCAATAAAAAGTGAGCGGAAACGTGGACTTTTCCGCATAGTAGTAGAAAAAAGTACTATTTAGATTGTACAGTTTAGTGTAGTGACAAAGGTGCTGGACTAGGTGCTTTATTTTTCGGGTCGAGATGGGAAACTCATGTTTGAATGGGTCCTCAACCAGTACCCAGACAGTGTTGGACTCACCTCAAACTCGCCTTTACTCCCGCCTTGGACTAGGTGCTTACAGAAAGTGTGGTCAACAATATTAAGTTATTCGGCTGCACTGTTATCGGATACTTTGTCAAATAAGCTTGGGGAGAAACTATTTTATTCCGCGGAAATTTTTTATGAAATTAATAACTATAAAAGATAAGAGACTTTCTATAAATGTTCATTATATATTTTCATTATAAAACGGATTTAATATTAAAGCATCTAATTATTAAAGTATTTTTGAAAAGTTTAATTACTCAGGGATTGTTCTTTTTCATACTTCATCTGACCAAAAGATCTTAACGGAAAAATGATCGCAGCATAACTATAGATTTTTATTTAGATCCATTTACAGAAATCCAATGTTTTCGTTGTTCAAAACCCAGAGGAATCCTAATTTAGAAAATAAGAATTATCATTACTTTTGAAAATTAAGTTAAATGTTTGACAAATATCATGACCAAATGTCAAAACTGTCATATCACCTAAACGATAGTTACTTTCCGACAACGTCGCGCATAATTAAATCATTCTTAAGGATTAACAAGGACAAATATCATACGTTATCAATTTTTTTTTAAATCTATTCAAGACTGTTTTAGTGATACGAAATTAAATTATAATGATATTATTTTAAAATGTCTTCATCAACTGAAACCGTTAAAATCTTGAACATACTCAACACTGCAATATTATGTTTTATTCCAATGAATAATAGGACTTTAAGTTACATTTAAATGAAATATAGTAGCAATGTATTCCAAAAATATTAGCATTTCCATATATTTTTTTAAATTTTGTAGTGGATTTCAGATTTTTTTGTATACCTACCTTGTACCGCTTTGTCCATAAAACTGCTGTTAAATTTTCATGACAATAAAGCATATTTTTCTCTTTCTCTCTCTATCAAAACAAACATTTCCAATCATCAATAAATTGTTCATACTTCAATCGACAAATATTTCGAGAAAATTAATAGATTTTTATTGACTTTTAATTAAATTTTCGAAACCAGACTTTTTACGTCTTTTAAATTCCAAATACTTTTTTTTCTACAGACCGCAGACACGTTTTCGTGATTTATTTGATTATAAAACATTCCCTTACAGTTTTTAATTTTCCGAAAATTTACTACGGATTCCAAGCGAGAAGTTATACAGCCGGCGGCTGGAATCACCAGACACCGGAAGCAAGCATCGCGCCATTGCTGCTCTTCATAATTGCATATATTTCCACAGAGTTGTAGTTAATTTCCCTATTTTGATTTGGGAACCGCCACCATCATCATCCAGTCTAGATGGGAATTATTAACAGGTTTATCAGCTTACCAAAGTGGAAGGTGGAAACCAGTGGTGGTGTTGAAAATTTTTTCTTAAGGACTAAAAACAAATTTGTACGGAACTGTACCAAATCTAACAAATAAGACCATTATGTTTTACTATATTATTATACTATATTATTATAAAGAGTGGTCAGTGAGTAATGGTCAAAATACACAAGAAAAAGTTGGAGGGTATAAAAAATGCCCGAAGGAATGTTTCTATTAATAAATTGGAATAATTGGGATATATACTAACGTAAGAATAGGATTCATGTTTCCTAAATCTGATTGAGTGACCGGTACCATCTCATAGGTGCAGATTACCAGCTACGCCACAATAAGCATTTTTGCAGTGGTCTCAGTTCATAGTAAATCATTAAAGTGTAAATGGGAAATATTTTAACGCTTTGAGTGAACACATTATTTAAAGCTGGAATCTGATTTTTGGTTGTCATAGTTTGTGTTCTGAAATTTCAGTTCTAAAATTCCTAAAAGTTCTACCTATATAAATTTGATCACAGTTATCATTACCACATTTTAATTTATAAACTCCTGATTTGTTTAATTTCGAAGATTTAGATTTGTTGTTTTTAATGAATTTAGTTTCATTGTTAATGGTTTTGAAGCAAATATTCGAGTCTAAACTTTCTAAAAATGATTTGATTTTCAAGGATGATATTCCAAAGTAGGTTTTTAAATTGATTATTTTTGTTTTTATCAGAAGGAAATACTTGTTCTAGAATATGATTTAGTATCTTTTTATTTATATTGTCTATTAAAGGATCGTAATTATTATTTACTGCTATTTGTTTCATTATATTTAGCTCTTTGTTGTAATTGTCAATATTTAATGGTACTGTTAAAAGTCTATGAATTATACTATTGTAAGCTGCTGATTTATGACTGAATGAGTGGACCAAACATTTATGAATTGTAATGTCTGTATGTGATGGTTTGTGAAATATAGAAAAATCATGTTTATTATTTATATTTGAGATTGTAAGGTCTAGAAAGTTTATAGCCTTATTTTATTCAATTTTTACTGAAAATTTGATATTTTTATGAATATAGTTAAATTTAAGTATAATGTAGATTTTAACAAATCAAATTGTTTCATTTCATCATTTAGTATGGATCTACATCAAGTGAAAGCCTCTTCTATTCAATTTTTACACTTTTCAACTGGAAATTGATTGAAAGGGGAATTAAAGATAAATCCCAGCTAACTGTAGTTGTTGATATTACTAAAAATAGCACATTATACGTTGGAAAACAACACAGAATTTACTTGTCGTTATGCAAATATGTTTCAAGACACAGGCTTGTAGATATTACCATAAATCCTCTTCTAGTTGTTCCATGTACTTACCTCTAATGTATTCAGCAAAACTTTCTTATTATAATTTGAAGGACAAAATTCTATAATGACACAGTCCACGCCTCTGTTAAGTGGTTCAACTTAATAGTTGATTTAAGTTTAAGCACCCCAACGCAGACACATTCTATCCGTATTGTCATCGACAGAAACTATGCATATTAATAACGAAACATACACCATTTATATAGTTTAGTGACAGTTGAATTGGTTTGCGGATAGAAAACAATAGAGAATGTTTCTGTAACTCTTCCAGATTGTATTATACCACGAACGATATTAAAACAGGCCGATATGTTGTCAGAAAATAGTAAATTCGGTTCAAATCAATATAGGTATCGATTCGGTAGAGATAATTCAAGATATTAAACAAATAGGAATAGAAAATATGAAAATGACGATAAAGACAGAAAAAACCACCAAAGTAATGATAGTAAATGAAAAACAGCGAGAGGGGAATAACTACAAGGAATTGAAATGTAATCACAAAACATTAGAAAGAGAAACAACCTATAACTACCTTAACAGAAGAAGGAAAAATAGATGCAGAACTTAATAACAGAGCAAATAAATCAACAAGATTATATTATTCCTTAAATCGAACATTACTAAGCCATATAGCTATAGTAAAAGCCAAATAAAGTTGCGTTTACGTCACCAAGGTCGTATTTCTATCGCATGTGTGGCTACATTTCTATCGAAAAGTGCATATATACTTAAATTTGTTAATTAATCGGTTCTAAAGATAACCCAATCAATAAAAAAACTTTTGTACCAAAATAATGTATAAGCAATATTATAGCTTTAATGGGTTAAGACGTCCTTCGATGTAAAAATTTGTGTTAAAATTTTCATGAAGAAGTCTCCAATTATTGACGGTAAAATAGTCACTGCCAGAAATAATGTCATGTTGCCGCGTTGTTGGTGACTATATACAATGATATGAACACAAAGTTGGAAATCTACAACAAAATTACAGTACCAACTATAACTTATGTCAGTGAGAACTGGGTAATGCAGAAAAAGCATTAAACAAAAATAAATGCAATGGAAATGAAACATTTAAGGAAAATAGCAGGTAAAACCAAATGGACAAAGTAAAGAACGAAGAAATCAGAAGCATAACTAATCAAAGACCAATGATATCAAATATTGAAAAAAAAAACAATTGAGCTGGTTTGGCCACCTAGTAAGAATGAAGCAATATAGAATTGCGAGAAAAGTTATGGAAATGGGAATATCAAGAAAAAGACAAAGAGGAAAAATGGATGGACCAGATTGAAGAAATTGGAAATAACAAAGGAAAAACATTAGGAGAGATGAAGGCATTAGCCAGGGACAGAAAATAATATCCAAATAGAGTGCTTTGAGAATGGAAATTTGAGAAAATGTTTAGAGAAACTATTTATTAGATTAGTTTAGAGAAATATTGTCAAAGTTTGAACTCTTCATATTTATATTAAGAGGTGACTCATTGATAATTTCTATTTTCCGTTTAAATAACATGGAAATAAAATTATCTTATGGATTTTAAATTTTATAGCTCAAATATAAAGCAATACTGCGAAATTTGACGCTCTACAAAAAGGATTTCCATAATTTTTCGATATTTCCACTATATTCAAAGTTATTCAAGGTTATAGTTAAATTAGTAATAAATTTTGACATTTTTTCGACGCTCCAATCAAATTTATGAAAAAAATGTATGAGATATTCTTTGTTGAGCGTTTTATTGGCTGCTATAATTAATGTTCATAGAATTTTTCCAAATTATTTGTATCAAATTGAATATTTAATTATAAAATAATTGTTTATAATTCATTATATTGATGGAATAATCATATTCACAATCTGAAAATGGTTTTTCAATTATATTTTTATGAATTGTAATTGTAAACTGTAAGATTTTTTTATTACAATTAAAAATGCTAATTGACGTAAATAACTAGAGATCCAAAGAAAAAATGTATGAAGGTAAGTTTTAGCCAATAAAACACACAACATTAAATATCCTATAAAATGTTTTCATAAACTTGATTATAGCATTGAAAAATTGAAAACATGGCAATATTTCTTATTACTTATTCAACTTCAACCTTGAATAACTTTGAAAGGAGTAAAAATATCAAAAAATTATACTAGGCCTTTTTGTAGAGCATCAAATCTCCTATAAGAATATATCTTCATTCCGAAGTAGTGCTCCCTACGTGAGCTATAAAATTCCAAAGCATTCACATATAGACAATTTTGTTTCCATGTTCTCTAGAAATTATCAATTCGGCAACTCTTAATATAAATATGAAGAGTTCAAACTTTTATAGTATTTTATTTTCGTCATGTTCTACAATATTTTCAGTAGGTAGGTACATTTAAAGAAAAAAAAAATCATGAACAGCATAATGTAAAGACTCAACAAAATATTAATTTTTTTTTCGATTAAACTGAATTTAAATTCGAAGAGTTAGTTGAGAAAGAGTATAGTTTTCCTCATGTCCCAAAAGATGTTGGACCCTTTTTATGATTTCCAAAAGTTTTCGAGACTCTATTTCGCGTTAGGTACAGCTGTTACTGAACTTCCTATTTAGGATGGCCATTTTAGTAATGATTGCGAATCACGATTATCGCTTCGATTATGATGGTGATTGAAACCACAGATGACTTGGATATCCCATTATACCACAATATGTTGGTCTTTTGTTAGTGACATGCAATATGCTTTGAGAGACTATAGTACACTTTTCTATGAGTATCTATCATAAATAAAGGTTTACTTTTTTGTAGTACCTAGTTGCTGTATTTGTAGTTTTTTGCCGGTAACAATCATAGCGGGAGACTACTTCTATTTAACGTTAAGAGCGGAAAGTTAGAGGTATTAATTTGATTTTAGTAAACAGTTTTATATATCTATTATTGGTCAGAGCTGAAACTTTATATAAATAAAATAGTATATTGTTTATTTTATTCTGACTTGTAATGCCCACGCTTATGTTTTATTCATCAGTTTAATTTGCCATTAATACCTACGTATCTAAAATATGTTGACTTTCTTTAGTGTGGGAAATACTTTAATAAAACCAATTTGGAATAACGGCAATAATTTTATTAGTATTTAAAGGATTTCAATTCCATAAATCCTACAATGTAACAATTTTTGCATTTTATTCATTTATAACAATAATTGTGAGTGGAATATAAACCTTTTAATTAAGTTTCCACGTAACATAGTTCAAGTGCTTACAAAAAAGGAAATACAACATTTTTAACGTCCTCGTCCAACAAAGAAATATAAATCAATGACCATCCGGATATTGAACTTTTTACTTTTGTTTCTGCTGAGCTGGATCTAGGGTCTGAATTGAAAAAAAATATTTTTTTTTTTTTTTTTTTTTTATTAGAATTTAAGTGCCTCGACAACTATGGCCATTGGCACTGTACAAAAGACAAAAAGACATATTAATACATACACTATCTTAAAACATAAAACATGTAAAATACTCGGTAAAATATCACTAGTTTATATTTTGTGGTAGAGGTTAGTTGATTTCAGGAATTTCAATGTCTTTGGGATTTCAGCGGTGCAGTTTAAAAGCTCTTTCAGGTTTGGTGTTAGGTCTAGGCGCTTGTATGTGGTGGTGTATTCCTGGCAGTCTGTGAGAATATGTTTGACGGTTAAAGGACTATTGCAGTGACGGCAGACGGGAAGGTTTTCAGAAGACATCAAGTAACCATGTGTGTATCTGGTATGGTTGATCCGCAATCGTCTAATGACAGCAGCTTCTCTCCTGGTTAGGAAATCGAGGGAGGGACAGCCGATTAATGGTTGTATGTCGTAAAGGGCTGTTTTGCTGTCTTGCCAAAAATTTTGCCAGGACTCCTTGACGGACTTTTTGAATAATTGTTTTATGTCATTTGGGAGCTGGAACGTCATTAAATCATTAAGGTATGCAGTTTTCACTTATTGTGTTAAATACAATGGAATATAAAATGAAATACCTACTACTTGCATGTTAGAATGGAAAAATCCCAATTAGCAAAAACGCTATGAAACTGCAGATATAACCAACTGATTTTAAAAAGAAAATTAAAGGTTCTAATAAAACCGGCTTCAGCACGAAAGGAGTTACTCTGAAATGGGCATTAAGACCTAAAATAAAATCCTTGTTTTCTGGTGTCATGTTGGTGAAGTTAGCTACAAATTTTGGCAAGGAACATAAAACCAAAATTTTAGGATGGATTGACAGCTAAAGGTTGCGATCCTTGACAAGTGTGCAAACAAAATTTTGAAATAATCTGAGCGTTTAAAGTGGGTAAATATTACACTAAAAGAACAGAAAGTATGAGATTCCTGCACTGTGCACCATGATGGTGCGCAGTTCAGGGCTCTCAAGCTTTCAGGAGCGGGTAAATATACAACACGGCTCTTCTAACTGCTCATGACTCAAGACTTTGCCAAATTTAGTAGTAACATAACAATATTGAAATAAATATGTAGGTAAATATCAGAAATATAAAACTAAAAAAAGGTAGAACGTGTCGCGGGACACACGGTAGGAACGTTAGTTCCATTTAAGAAAAAATTATGTAATACATTTGACGTTATAGATAAACGATTTTCATATTCTTTGGTGGATGAGTAGTAAGCATACCAGACTCTCACGCGGTAGACCCGGGTTCGATTCCCCGCGAGGAAATTTTTTTTACTGATAATTTTATTTTAAAATAATTATTCTGCTTGATATCAATAACGATAACAGGTAGACGTTTGAAATATTTAGCAGAATATTTATTATTATAGATAATGGTACGGTACCCTTCATGAGGGAGTTCGACTGGCAACATCTACTTATAACAGCATCGTATATTTAAAAAGGGAAACCGTAGCATTATACAAATTGTACATTTAAGAACTGTACGTTTATCAGTTTTATCACAAAAAATTAGTGAAGACATAAAATTGAATTGGTACGATTATGAATAAAATTGTTGAACATTTTTAATTTCAAGTTATATTTATTTTACAGTATATTCAAATGTTTATTTTCTAGATTTTTTCTTGAATGGATCGTAGAAAAAATATAATGTTCGACTCGTGTGGATTGTCCATATCCACACTAGTGCCACAAACTACTATTCTGCACAGTTTACAAAATGGAAATGTAGGCCATCAGTTAACTAAACGGATATGATTTCATGTACATCCTAGAACGTAAATGAAATCCACCAATCAGCATTCGAGTTTAGTATCCGTCATTCATCTTTTTTTCAATTTAAAGAAACGTCAAAATAACTTGTCAAAAGAAGTCTCTCCCAGAAGCACTGGATCAAGAATATTTGTTTACAAAGATAAACTTGAAAGAAATAATCCGTACAAATTACCAACAAACACTTAAAACAGAATAAAATGGGTATTTAAGGGGACCTCAGATTTTATAAAATTATGTAATAGGTACATCTGACGTTATAGATAAACAATTTTCATATTTCTCAGTGGTCGAGTAGTAAGCAATCCAGACTCTCACGTCGTAGACCCGGGTTCGATTCCCGTGAAAAAGTTTTTTTTCAATGTTACTTTTATTTTTAAAAATAATTATTCTGCTTGATAATAATAACAACAACAGGTAGACGTTTGAAATATTTAGCAGACTATTCATTATTATAGATAGTGGTACGGTACCCTTCATGAGGGAGTCCGACTGGCAACATCTACTTATAACAGCCTCGTATATTTAAAAAATGAAACCGTAGCATTATACAAATTGGACATTCAAGAACTGTACGTTTACCACAAAATTAGTGGAAACATAAAATTGAATTGTAAAATGTTCAATTTGATGTTATATTACAGTTTATATAAATTTTTATTTTCTAGATTTTTTCTTAAGTTGTAGAAAAAATATGCTGTTCGACTCGTGTGGATTGACCATATCGCACTTGAACGATTGAGCAAACTTGGTCCTCGTGCGATATGGCCATCATATCCACACTAGTTGCACAAACTACCATTTCTATCAAAATATGCCCTTTTACATTTAAAAACAACCTGCCAAATTTCAAATCAATTTTTCCATCCATTTTCAAGTTATCGAATTAAAACATTCCAAGTTTTCAAAATTTCAACACCCTGTATTTCGAAAAGTAAATGTGCTAGACCCTTTAATCGCGCAAAAAAAATTATGGAAATAATAGTAAAAATGTATCCGAACAAATTCAAGTACATCACCAGCACTGCGAATACCAGCTTTGCATAGAATTTCAATATAGCATCGGTGGTTCAGTGGTAGAATGCTCGCATTGCATTGCATTGCATTGCCCGGGTTCGAATCCGGGCAGGAGCATATTATTATGAATCGCTGCTTCGTAAACGAGAGAGAGACTAAGTAGGCACAAGCACGCAAGCAAGGCACATAACGAAGCAATGTAACATAACCCAGGCCCAAACCCGGTTGATCAAAGTGTAACTATGTATAGAAATATCAGAAAATAAGAAATAAAAAACTAAAAAAAAACAAAAAAATCCAGCACCTAACCGGGTTCCGAACCTACGACCTCTGAGTTGTAAGCTCATTACCCTATCAACTGCGCTAATCAGCTCACATTCAGTCACATGGAATAGAAGGTTAAAGGCTGGTATACACCCGTGTGGTGTATACCATTTTTCTTAATTTCCGGCGCCGAACAGACATAAGTAGTAAGTATGTACTTTCGGCCGTGAATAAAGAAAAATCAAGTTTAAAGGTTGCGTTATAAATGGAAGTCCCTATATTTTGCTACTACTAATTTTGTATTGTCATCGGTCCTTGACAAGTGTGCAAACAAAATTTTGAATGAATTTGAGCGTTTAAAGTGGGTAAATAGTATATTACACTACAAGGGC
>CAJUYI010008679.1:0-10723 GCA_910591695.1 Galerucella pusilla
TGTAACTTTTTTATCATCATTTACCGAAATTCTTTCTATTGTAAACTAATATTATAAATATATTGTAACATGCTGTTCAGCTGTTACGTTTTTCGTCTGAAAAACTATTTCATTTAGTGAATTTTTTGCCACATTGAAGGCAACAAGTTATTTATATTTTCTTTTTAATTTTTGGTGAACAATTTTCTATTGTCTGGCTGCTCTGCAGCCGGAAAGTTCTATTTTTAAGTTCTATTCTTCCCAAAATGTCAGGTACCTGACCATTGTGGAAGGGTGGGAAAATGGCTCTGAAATTCCAGAAAATCCGTTTTCCCGCGATATCTGCCGAGATTTGACCACTGGAGAATTTTTGTTCAGACGGAAAATAAAGAGCAGTTCCTTAACCACAAAATTGATCCTCAGCAATTTTCCGAAAAATTAGATAGCTCTCGAGATAAATGGCCCGAACGCCGACCCAAAATTGAGCACCAGGCCGACTTATAGAGAGCACGCTCTGAGGGCATGACGTCCCCAAGTAAATTACTAATTTCTTAATAACTCGCGTGAAAATCAATATTTTCCAATGAATCAAAGTGCGGGTGAAAGAAGGGATTTGTGGCTACTGAGGCGTGTTTTTATCCACTCAATTCGTGCTCCTGGGTCAGTGGAAAACCAGGCCAAAATTCGTCTTTGCTAGATTTTTTAATGCTTCCATGGATTTATTCATATTATTTTTATAAAGAGTTATTTCAGCCAATCCTATTGGATAATGGTTCTTTGGGGGGTACTTTATTTATTCCGAAACAATGCTACCAATAATTCGCCCGTATTTTTTTGAATGATGTGTTTTCCAAGAGGCGATTTTTGTGGATTTCTGGGGTTTTCCCGAGCGCTCTGGTTTATCGGGAATTTCTCGATGATTAACTGTCAAACCCGCTTATAATTGATATTGGGAGAAAGGTTAGAATATCCTCTTGCCGATGGTATAATTTTTTTTGGCCCAGACCCCTGGGTTCTCAGGGAAATCGGGGAAATTTCCAGTTTTCTGAGGGAAGACAGCTATTCTTCTGAGTTTTTTCTAGCAGTTTTTTCTCGTTACAGTAAAATTCTTCCCGGTCAAGCATCATACCCGATGAAAGGTCACATTCTGAACTTTCCTTTGATATGTGTATCAAGTATTTTATTTGATGCATTAAAAAGAAATTTGTCTCTAAATTTGTTGTAATGGATGCCTAATTTTATTCTCGCACGCCGCCACGCCACCCATCTATAGTGCGGAACAAGGCGCAAATGATGTTTCCAGCCTGCGACGCCACCCATCTATAGTGTGGAACAAGGCGCAAATGATGTTTCCAGCCTGCGATATATAAACGAAGAAGAAGAAAACACGAGTAAGTGGCGATTAACTGATAGATAATTGTTCATATCGTTGTTATACATGTTTAATATTTCATATATTACTTAAGAATAAAATGTGTTTTCAAAAAAAGTGCAATCATATTTTATTGCAAAAATTTGCGATTTCTTGCAAATTTGTGAAAATGTGCAATTTATTATCGAGCATCATTGTGGACGCTTGAATCTCCCAAAAAATTCTGGTTCTCGCCAGGCAAACCCGCGGAACTTGGGGTTCCCGCTACATACGGCACGAGAGGCACGAGGCACGAGCCGAGTGCGACAATCACACGAGTGTGAAAGATCACTTTCGCACGAGTAATGTACAGTATTTTTCCTACGATCACGTGATAATTTCACCAAATAATGTGTAATCAACATCTGACATATTAATACATAAAATGTTACAATTAAAGTCAACAGTATTGATTTCAAAATTAACAATAACTATCAATAGTGGCAAAAATTCAAGTAGTTTAACTATGTAATATAGGTAGGTTATTACAATTATTAATTGGTTGGATAATTATAGAAATTAAAAGTGAAATTATTATTGTTCATCATACTACATTCATACTTATGAATACTCTTCACACATTTTTTTTAATCAGGAAAATGACAAAAATTTCACTTTTCAAATAGATCGCTTCAAATTTAGATATTACATAGGTAAATATAATAAAAAATTATATATTTGACAGCTTGCCAGTGGTCAATCTTAGTAAAAATTCATTTGACAGCTTTTTTGTACGGATAAGTTTTTTTTCCGTACGCGTATGAATAAAGGCCATTTTCCATAGAACTAGACAGTGCGTTATATGTCACTTTCCTATGTGATCGTGGGAAAAATTATTTCCGCAATTTTAGCGTCTAATTTAAATCCTTTTCGCACACAATCATTCCTAGGATTGGTCTGTCCAATAAAAGCAGGCCAGGGTCTCAATTTTAAGGAAAGCGATAACTTTTTTTACCCCGAGAGTGGGTAAGAGATCGATCATTTCCATGTTTCTTTTCATGGCTTTAATTATTTCGCGGATGCGAAAATTCAAGGTGGTGCCATCTACTCTACCATAGATGTCTGGAGGCATAAACATAGAAATTGGTGTAATTTCAGGGTCCCTCATCCCAGATTTTGGGCTAGAAGCGTCAGTTTTTAAAATTCAGTAAACTGCGAACCTCTCAACCAGCATTTTTGCAAAAAATATAAAATATTGGTGTAACGGAAAAAATCGTGGGGACAACTTTTGTAGGTAATGAACTGCTCTTCATTTCTTGTCTGAACAAAAATTCTCTAGGGATCGTAGTTCGGGAGATATCGGCGGAAAACGGATTTTCGGGATCTCTAGATCCATTTTCCGACCCTCCCACAAATTTCAGGCACCTGACATTTTGGGGGTTCAATGTTCCTACAATTACCTGCAAATTGGAAACAAATTTTCTTGCTGGACCAGATGCCCATGTTGACGGTATTTTTCGCCTTCATTTACTGGATTAATATAGACTTTTCCATTTTTAAATATTGATATTTCACCACTGTCATGTCTGACGATGCGAGCATAAGTTCTTGAAACCAGTCAATTACAAAAATAAATATATTATGCTGCGGAATTTTTGATTATTATTTTATTCTCAAAATGCTATTTCTTGCGTTTTTTGTAGATCTATATATTACATTCTGATGAAATCACTGGAATCGACTCCAAACCGCAACACGTATGGGATTTCCGTATAGATACAATTTTGTTTTCTGTGAAGCAAACGTATACAACAGAGGACACATCTCAATTAAATATAAAACAAAGGCATTGTGCTTTTTCCAATGAAGTAAAAATCAAGGTTAGCGCTAATAACACTCTTCGGCAGAAAAACTTGGCCACCTAAAATTTTGCCTGAAGTTCGTTGTCCAAGAACTTTCGTAATTTTCCATTGATTTAAATTTTTCCTTCGTCAAATTGTGAATAAATTATAACAAACTCTAGAGAAGTTTCCCAAAAATGTTGATAGCTTATTAATACAGGGTGGAGGAAAAACATGTATTTGTAGTCCAATTTCTCAACACCCTGTGAAACAGTTCTAGAAAGGACTCAAATGCGGATATTTTGATACCAACGAACATTAACAAGACAAGAAGGATCACTTCAGGTTCCTCCCCACGTTTTGCCTATCTCGCTCGAATATCGGATGCTACTGTGTATAGAGCACCGTAAGTCTCCTTCGCGCAATATGCATAAACAGGTTGTCCGTCGTAGGGATATGTAAAGAAATATACCAGTTGTTGTCTTTTTGAGTGAGCGAATTTTCCTTTAGAAATAAACTAAACATTTACATACTTAGTGTTTTGTGTTTGGTTCTCCAAACAGAATGATGGAAAGGCAACATACGTGGAAAAATGTATAAACAATACTATGCACTTTATAAATGGCTGAAAAATTACTATTACCTCTGCTCTGTCTTTATGGGAAACCTTAAAATGCAGGAATTATTCATTTCTTTCAACAAGGAACCTTAATCAGGATTACATTGAACATTTATTTGGTCTGGTAAGAAATTGTTGCGGAAACTCGAGAAATCCAACCGCAATTCAATTTTTTAGGGCATTCAAGAAATTATTTTCTCTAGAATATTTTAATGAGGTTGAAGGTGCCAATTGTATTAAAGATATTAATAAAGTTTTGCTCAATGTAACTCCTGATATGCTGGAATAATATAAAAATATCGATGTACCTATATTGACAAATAATAGCTTTTTAACAGTTTTCACATGCGACTATAGAAATCTTTCAAGTACGGATGGCAAAGCTATAGTTTACATTTCTGACTATCTATCAAGGAAATCTTTGCTGCAACACTCTTGTAGTGCTTGCACAAATTATAATGATGAAAAGACATTACCAAAAGTAGCGGCTGTATTTTTAGAGCATAAAGCATATTCGACTTCTAAAAACTATTGAGGTCTGAATGTACCTCCTAGTAATATTGTAGAATACAGGGTGTCTCATTATATTCTGACTGTTTTCAAGAGCTTATATCTTCGAAACGGTTCTAGATAATAAGATGCGGTTTCCACTGTTAGGTTTAAAATTACCGTGAGTTTTGTTGTGACACATTTATATAATTGGCGTACTTCCGGTTTACCCGCTAGAAAAGTGGCGTATTTTCAGAATACAGTAGATGTGATTTTTTAAATGGGACACCCTGTATACTTAGCAATTTAATGAAAGACGCATATTTTTACTTTATAACGGTATTTTAAAGTTTAAAATCGGTGCACAGAAAGCGAAGTTAGATAACTTTAACTAGGATACTGTAATGATTTAGATATAAAGTTGGAACTTTATTAGCTAAAGTGAACTGTAAAAAACAAATAGAAACATGTTTCAGGGCACTCTAAAACAAATGTTCGATGTGTGTTCCTTCTTGGTCTTTACATTTGTGGAATCGAACCAAGTTGTCAAATGCTGCTGTCAGCATTTCAAGAGGAATATGTTCCATTACCTTCCGTATGATATTTTTGGATTCCTCAATAGTAGCAGGCATCGGGTTGTAGACTCTATCTTTCACAAATCCCCATACAAAAAAATCTGGAACAGTCAGATCTGGGGAATTTGGAGGCCATTCTATTGGACCAGTCCCACCAATCCAATTATTTCCAAATTGTTGGTTAACAGATTCTCTTGCTATGTTGGAATAATGAGGTGCAGCCCCGTCTTGTTGAAAGCAAACATTTTGGTTCAAAATACCATCTTGTTCTAACTGGTTTTGATACAATGTGACGTTCTCTCAATGATCGCAATATTTTTGTGACGTGACATATTAACGCCTCCTTGATTATTATTTATTAATAAGATATCTGAATCATTACAGTATCCCAGTTAAAGTTATCTAACTTCGCTTTCTGTGCACTGATTTCAAACTTTAAGGTACCGATTAAAAGTAAAAATATGCGTCTTTCAAGAAATTGCTTAATATACAGGGTGTCCCATTTAAAAAATTACATCTACTGTATTCTGAAAATACGCCACATTTCTAGCGTGTAAACCGGAAGTACGCCATTTATATAAATGTGTCAAAACAAAACTCACGGTAATTTTAAACCTAACTGTGGAAACCGCATCTTATTATCTAGAGCCGTTTCGAAGACATAAGCTCTTGAAAACAGTCAGAATAAAGTGAGACACCCAGTATGTTGAACAACTAGAAATAATCTTTGTTGAAAATTTCTCTAAAATTAGTTGCCACGAGAACGTTGGAGCGACCCTTAGAAAATTATATGAAAATTTACTGTTTACACATCCCTGTAAAAAGTTTCCTCAAAAATATTTTTTAAACCTATGAATGCGACCTTTCTAGAAAGGTTCTTTCGCAGGTTATATCGAGAATGTTCTCGAACAGCGTGGAAGGCGGTGAATTCAAGAAAGTTCTAGAGATTCGAGGGACTATATATACGCGGGTTTTCGAGTGAGTGGAGGAGTTGTTCAGTATACAGTGAACCGGTAAACAGTTTCAGTATACAGTAAGTGAACAGATAGTGAATATAAATAGTGTTGAAGATAAATTTGGACAATTATTATACTGAGTGTAGATAAATTGATAGACATTAAGTAGTGTGTATATAAATTAAGTTTATTATAGTGTGTAAGTGTTTCTTTAATAAATCAGTAGTAATTAGCCATATATAGTGAGTGTATAATTTTATCCCACGGTAAAAACAGTTTAAATAAATAAGAAAAACATTATAATATCCATCAACCAGATTACTAAATACTGTACTTGACGCTGCTGATCGAACTATACCTAATTATGAAGAAATATAATGATGCAAATTATATTCAGTTATCAGTGCTTTTTATGGCACGCAAGAGAAAACACTCATCGCCATCAAAATATATATAACACAAAAACCGGCTTTGGCTATCAAAGAAATATGAAAATTAAACAAAACCCGGTTTCGGCCATCCAAAAAAAAATTAATAAAACGAAAAGGCGACTTTAGCTACCAAAAAAAATAAAAACCAAAAACCGGCTTAGGCCAATAAAAATTTCCTTTTTCTACTACCGTGCGCTTTAACCCACTTTCCCGCACGCATTTTAGCTTTGAAAGTGTCACTTTCCCGCACTAGTGCGGGAAAGTAAAATTATGCAAATTTTGACCTTATTAGATAATTTTTTACTTCGGAAGTTATAACTATTCTTACACCAGGTGAATAAATAGTCCATCAAATAAAATCAACCTATTGTTTTCTTGCTTTTTGTTGCATTTTTAATTTTCTGAAAATATAAAATAATGAAAATATTTTGATATAACCTTGTAAATTCTTTAAAGTAGTGTCACAAAACAACTATCAAACCACCCGGGTTTGATATAAGAAAAATATATCAAATGAAATTATTTCATCTACAAATGACTTAAAATTGTAGCCGTCACCTTCATCGTCATCTTTTTGTGACTTGCAAACGATGCCATCCTCATCAAGGTCATTCACTCACCAGTTAACACCAAATAACTCTACTGGACCGGCAATTTTAAGTAATTCACAGAATGCAACAAATTGTGTTTCTAATATTAATATTTATAGTAATAATTGATAATAATAATAATAATAGTTTTTGGTCTAAGTTTTTTATATGTATGTTAAAATAAAATAAATTTTGAAAAATGGGTTGATATGATTTTTTGTATATACGGTCGTAGAAAAAATAATGTTCCTAACTCATGCGTAAAGTGTCTTTCCCGCCCTTGACCGCTTGCCCGAACTCCGCTTCGCGTCGTTCGGGTCAACTGCAGTCGCGTGCGGGAAAGTATCACTTTCCGCACTTGTTAGGAAAATAACTATTTCAGCTACACTTCGCGGATAGAAGGTAATGAGGTCCTCAGGCGATGCCTGTGTGGGGAAGGTGGAGCGCGTAAGAGGGGATACTCTAGGAATTATACATCATATTTTAGTATCACCCTTTACGTCGGGTCCATTACCTATACACATTTCACAAGCATTTAAGAGTTACCGATGCCAACAACTACACTATAAAATACTACAAAGAAAAAAGAACATATAGAAATTAACTCACAAAATTAGGTCGGTTCAACCCTGTCTGGTTTTATTCATTCATTTCTTATCTCCCTACTTGGTTGAATCAGGTAGAATCTGTAATACAGGTTTGTTTACGTATTTTCTCTCTGTCTTACTCATACAATCTCCGTGAGTGATTTTAAAAATAATATCATTAATTTTGAGTTAATTATAAAAGTCACAACATTGGCGCAATGTTATCAAATGTTCTATTTTTCAAGACGAATAAGTTGGTATCAAAATATACGCATTTGAGTTGTCTTTTATTTTCCATAAGATGGGAGCATAGTCCTTTGTTTTCGCTCCGTTCATTAGAAAGACCATCTTTTTCGCCATATTTTAGTTTTTATTTCACATTGATTTCTTTTGAGGATACGAGTATTCAAATAAAAACCCGGAATGGTTTGAGGGAAAATATTTAACTTTTAATGTTTTAATATACAGCAGTAATTTGAAACAAAAATAAAAACATTATTGAAATTTTTCAATATTTTGTATGCCCACCTCTAGTGGAAATAACTGCACGGAATTGCCGAGACATCGCATTGATAAGACGAATAATGCGATCTTGAGCTTTCGACACAAAACGCAGCTCGTCAAGTGTTTCGGGTAGTAAAGGACAACGACGGATGTTTGAATTACATCCTAGAGATGTTCAATCGAATTTAGATCCGGGCTACATGCATTCCATTCTAATAGTTGTATATCAACCTCATCCAAATATTGGTTATCAATATTTGCTATATGCGGTCTTGCATTGTCGTGCATAGAAATAAAGTCATCTCCATTTAATGGAGCATAGGGAACTATAGCTTCCTGAAGAACGCCTTGTATGTAACGTTGAGCATTTAGAACTCCGTTTTCAATAAATAATAACTCGCTACTTCCTGCTCTTGATATACCGGCTCATGCCCTAACACAAATATTTTATAATTTTCAAATTAATTTCTTTGCTTTTGGAATATCTCTTGACCTATTTGTGAGTTTTCTATTTTAAATTAGATTTAGCAATGGGTTCTCATTAGACCCTTAATCTTTTTCGTCATCTTTTGATTTGATGGGTTCTCATAAGACTTTAATAAGTATATCAAATTTATTTAGGGAATTTACATATTTGTTTTGAAACATTACCAGATCACTTGATTTACAATAATTTTATTTTTATGCTTATGTTGGATAGCTTGACTTCTGTATCCACTTGAATTGTCATATGTCATTTGTTAGTTTTAAATTGAAGTAGTGTCACTTCGATTTCCGGTCTACTAGCACGTGTTCGTGTAGTAGCTGAAGATTATAATTAAAATTAAAAATGTTCAAAATATGAAGACAGTTTAACCCCAATCAGGGGATTATTTTAAATTTTAAATTCAATGTGATTTTATCATTGTGACTATAATGTGTTGCCGACGTTTAATTAGGTTTCTTGTATCATATCTGACGAGTAAGTAATTCTTTACTAATTTCTTTTTTAAAATTTTCCAACTATTATTAATTACTTGCAGGTATAGCACTGAGGATGGCTTAATAGCCGAAAACGCTTTACAATTTTAAATAAAAATTTTTACACAGAATACAACAATGTTTTCTTGCCGTGAATTTATGTACCTTCACTATTCTTCTTCAGTCTAATTTGACCGGATTAAATACATACATACAAATATTTTCTCTCATAATATAGATATAATATAATATGTAGATATAATAAAATATATACAGGGTGGGGCAATCTTCTGACATCGGAGGATTACATCGTTGTGGTGATAGATATTTTATAGTTTTGTGTGAGCTAATACCTACAGTTATTGGCTGTGCTCAGTATTAATTACTTATTTCATCTGTGGCTTCTTTAATACAGGGTGAAACAAAACGCAAATCAAGCAATATCTCAAAATTTTCAAATGAATCACCCTATAAGTCTTTTTACAATTTGTTGGTACAATTAATAAACTTTCAAACGATGTAGTAAACTTAGGGCATTAGTTAATGGAAAATCGTAGATATTTTATGATAATGGTCAAAAACAAGTATTTTACATACACAAATTAAATGGTATTAAATTTTTACATGCAACATCTTGTGAATTTTAACATTTCTAAGGCATAAATTCTAATCGTAATTTTGGATGCATCTAAACCCGCCCTTAGCGTGTTTAAAACGAAGTCTACATATCTAAATGACAATTTTTTTATTATTGATCTGACAGTAGTTTTTAACGTCAAAACTTTTATTCGAACAATATTTAACAATATCAAATTTATAAATTAAAATGTAAAGTGCCGTTGGTACTGTTTGAAATATTAATATTTCGATTTTGCAAATCTGAGGAAATGGTATTTAAATTAATACTATTGACATTCACAAAACTCAATAAGATTGAACTTCCATCAAAATACAAATCAGTTTATGCTTTTCTCATTTCCATGACAACGCAAGGTATACGTCATATACATTACGAATTCAACCATTTGACATTTAGTTCTTATTTCCATCTATGATCTTTCTTGTTGTATCACAGAATACACCATCCCAAGATGAAGCAAAGCTTGTGCTATTTTACAATTCATTTTCTGAGTGCGCATGTCTGGCAGTCGCCATTTTAAGTCCGTTATCTGTCAAAATGACATGTTATTTTATTTTGTTGTAAGCTTTTTGATTATTTTATTTTTTTGTGTTTTGAACGATAAAATTTGTTTACAAAATTACATTTATTAGTTATGGCGCCAAAAACTTGTGCAATTCGTGGCTGTCATTCAAGTGATGGAGACGGAATAAGTATGTTAACATTTCCTAAAGTAAAAAGGTTTTTTGATCCAGTCCCAATGTCAATCAGTCCAGTATCTTCATTTCGTGCAGTACTATAGAAGACATGACGTTTTTATATGGTATACACTGTTAGAATCCATTGGACATTGTCTGAAACTTCATTTCTGGAGCTTTAAATATTGAATCGTAACCTAAACCAGACTTGAAACCAAGTTTTTTGGGGATTTTTTGCATTCTTCGTTTTGTTAGAAGACTAATAATTTATTCATAAAGTTGTATGCCTGTGATCCCAAAAAATATAGTGTCAAGGCAAATAACTTGTGGTCTACAAAATACCATCATCATAAGGGTTCTCTGCATTTTAGTAGTACAATTGATGCCAGAGGTTATCCAAGAGATTTCTCACACATTTCTTAGAAGTCTTCCAGATAGTATATTCACTGAAGTTCTTTCTATTGTAAACTGATATTATAAATATACTCGATTTGAAATTGGTTGATAGTAATAAATCATTAAAA
>CAJUYI010008680.1:0-10721 GCA_910591695.1 Galerucella pusilla
TTTCGTAATGTATTGAGAAAAGACCAAGGTATTTAAGGTATTTTTCAAAAAAGATCACAATGTGGAAAACTTACAGTGAAAACAGAGAAGATTTATTACGAATAAATAAGTAAATTCAAATTGTAAATACTGCCAATAAAAATATTTGTATAAGGCGATCTCAGCTCTGGTAATTAGGAACATATGCCAAATCACTAGTCTAGTAATTTGGAGTGAACCTACGAAAATATACCTAACAGGGTGTCATTTATTTGTTCCAAAATAAATATTTAAATTAAAAAATATAATTTTGTGCAAGAAAACAATGCGAATAGAAAAAAAAACTTCTTGGACACACTGTTGAGTTTATCTGACACATCTTAGACCGCTAAAGATCACCAGTAATAGAATTTAATTCGGTTCGTCGATTTCACCGATAGTTGAAAAATTTTTAGCGACACACATTAATCAGTTCTCGGTTTTATTTTGTCTACGTTGAAGTGCTGCAGCAAGATCTTGCTTTAGGGCTTGTTGTTGTCGGCTTTCCGTCAACGGTTGGACTGATCGAAGACTATTCACGATATCTTTAGTTTTACTGAAGTAGATTTCATTTAGGGTATTGCGAATCTTATTTTCCATATCTTCTACCATCCTACCGATATTGGCAATGTGTGGGTTGATTTCATTTACTGCTGCATCTTGCTCGATCTAAACATTAAAATAATATGCAAGTAACCTACACAGCAAATATCAATCCTGGTACTTGAATTTACATAAATAATGTTTTGTCTTTTTTGCTTTTTTTTCACTTTTTCAGTGTCAAAACTTACCTGCCGTGTTAAGCTTCCTCCTAAATTCATTGTACCCGATCCCTGTTTATTGGTCTGAAGCCATAACATAGCCGTTGATGTCATTTTATAATGTGAATTTCTTCCAGAACCTTTTTCTTGTACTTCTACCACATGGAGTGAATCCCAACATCCCTTAATTTTTTTACTACCATCTCCAGTTTTTTTTATGAGAATTACACCTAAACAGAGATAAAATATATTAAAAATTGTACCTATCTAAAAATATTTCAAAATTATCAACTATCAATAAAATAACAGGGACATATGATAAGATCCATATTTATACCTGCAAAACCATGATCTAAATCCCAAAAATAAACAGAAGAAACTCCTCCTTCAAAATACATTTCTCTGTATTGGTCAAATGCCCGATTAGCATCTACTTCTAGTTTTCTTAAGCGTTCAGATGGCATGGAACCATCTTCTAAAGGTGGATTGTATGTGTTGGACCAAGGAGATCTACAATAAACATAAAAAATTATATATAGTTGGGCACAATATATCTTTTAGTTTAGTTTTAGTGAATATCACCCCAATATATATATACATATGTATATAGTTAAATTAGACAAATTATAACACACCTGTAAGAATCTCCATCTCTATTATAATCACACAGTAAATAATCCTTTCCAGTTTCTTTATCTTTTGCAATTTTTAGAGGTTGGTCTACAGATGACAATAAATCTTCACATAGACTTGGCACTAAGTCAATTAAATCACTTAAATTTTTCTCAATTTGTTGAGGAGGTAAACGTCTCATCAAATCTAGTGCACAGTCAAATTGGTCTCCCTAAAAAGAGTTTCAATTAGTGTAAATGAGAATTGCACTACAATCGCCATGGCTAGTTTTTGTTTATTTACTATAACCCAGTATTTTAATACATAGATGACTAAGACTAAATGATAACAGTATTTACATTAACTAAAAACTTGGAAATAAAAATGAGTGAGCCCGATATTACTTATAAATTAAACTGTGGGTTGAATTTATCTAAAATTGATTTGAAGATAAGATTATTCATCACTAACACCATAAACTGTGTTTTAATTTGAATTTCTAATAGTTAAAGAAGGCAGCCAATGTATAATCCCAAGTGTTTTAATTTTGTGTTAATGCAAGAAATATGTAATGATATATTTGTAATGCCCTTTAAAGGATAAACATTACATATAGCTTAACAAAGTTAACAAATCCGCAAATGCCAAATATGCAACTAATAAAATGGGTGTGACAGTAAACAGGTGTTATTTGAATCAACAGTGAAAATATAACGATAGAAAAAAATTATGAATAAAAAACCAACTTTTCCACTTACCATATTTAATAATTTCTATTGAATAATGCTAAAAAAGAAATTTTCACATAAATTACTGAACTAAGAACAATCACAAAATTTACTATATTATGTTGGTAGTTGTGTTATTGTCATAATTTATGTCATTTTTATTTTTCTACTACTTTAAACGTTTCCTTGCCTCTTACCTTTATGTTATACATGGCACATATCATTATATTATTAAAGAAAAAACTATTTGTAAACTCATTAAATAGTTCGGATTGTTAACAAAATAATAGATTATATCCCAATGCATGTATTAGCCAAGACTTTACCTTATTTTAAAATTAATTTTATATATCCGGCACTTGTATGACTAGTCTCCGTCTAATTTCTTCTTAGTTAAACGGTGCAATGGCCTTCAGACCAGTAAGCCTTTATCCATCAAAAAACGTCTGTGATGTTAGGATTGTTAGGTTATGTTTAAATTTTTAACTATATATTTAAGTTATTCCATATTGAAATTTAAATATTATAATAAACATGTTCAAAAAACCCATTAAAGTTAAAAGTAATACACAAACCAAAGGAACAGAGAGGTAATTTTTTTTCTTACATTGATAAAAAGTAACTGTAAATTGTATTTCAGGAGAAATTTTAGGGACTCAGTCTTAAAAGCCTTTCCAAAGTTAACAGAAAACGATATTAATGAATTATTACCGAAAAAAGAACCTCTCAATGTCCTAAAAGTAATAACTCATTATGAAATAGTGTTAAATGTATATACAGTTCAAAAAAGACCTATATTTTTTGAGTTAGACAATAAATTATTTCCAACAGTTTTCTTGCTATGGAAATTTCCTAAAATACTTCATCCTTTCACTACTCATTCGCAAGTGATGAGTTTTATATCATCTGGAGCTGATCTAATGTTACCAGGCGTTGTCACTCCTAATGCACAAACTGGACTTCCTAAATATGGAAATGTCTGTGAAAATGATATTGTATACATAAACTTATCAAACAACCAAGCAGCAGTTGCTGTTGGTGTGGCTAGTCTTAGCTCTGGAGCTATGGTATTAGCTAATTCAAAGGGAAAGTGTGTAAATATACATCATTTTTATGGAGATCATTTGTGTACTATAGAAGGTATGCCAAAATTATCTATTCCAAATTTAGCAGCACCAGAATGGCTTCAACTTAATAGTTATGAAGATGATTTTCCTGCTCTTGGGGCTCGAGAAAAAAATGTGGGTGAACCAAATGCAAGCAGTGGTCAAAGTGATGAACAAACTGTTGAAGTGGAAGTAAATCAAGAATATAATGAAGTTGGAAATGTGGACACTACAGAAAATGATTCTAGTAAAGATTCTCTTGAAGATATGGATGAACTTTTAATTTATTGTTTTTTGGGAGCTATTAAATATTCAAAGACCATTAGTTTGCCTGTTTTAACTTCAAATTTTTTTAAATTGAACATGCTTCCAGTATGTCCTCCCAATAAAAATCTAGATATAAAAAAGACATCTTTCAAGAAACTAAAACCCTTTTTGAAGAAAATGGCTGATGTAAGTATGTATCTAATTAATTGCTTTTACTATTATATAAAAATATATCTATATTTTAAATGTATGATTCATAGGAAGGGCTAATCACTGTAAAAGAAGTAAAATCTGGTGTTGAAACAATCACAGTGATAAATAAGGATCATCCAAAGTGCCAGGCTTTTTACTTGACTCCTGAAAATAGGCCTAAAAAAGAGACAGATGAGACTGAAGCCACAACTCCCACAAATATTGTAGAATCCTTCATAGTTACTGAACCTGTCACGTCTCTATTTGAGGGTTATAGGTGAGGACCATAGAAAAACTAAGATCAGCTAAAGATGAATTTTTATTTCAGAAAAGGGGATATCATACAATTAATCGATGTTAGAAAATTTCTAACTAAATATGTTAAAGAACATAATTTACAAGATGTAGAAAATGAAAGGTGAGTGTGGGTATCTTGATTATATAATTTTTCAAATCATGGTTTACTTTTTAGGTTAGTGAAACCTAAAGATGTACTGGCAACTATTTGTAAAACTGAACATGCTATGGCTTGGGAAGAAGTAATTGAAAGAATTTGTGCCGCTATGAAGAACTGTTATAAAGTACAATCTGGTAGTGATGAAATTCAGGGAAAAGGAAAAATATCTCCCATTACACTTTCCGTTTCAGGTATAAGATTTTTTCTTCATTTTAATTTCAATAAATGTTGCTTGTGGTTTATATGTTACCGTGAAAGACCGAAATCTGATGAATGTCGTGATACACCGGTGAATGTCAACATTCTCAACGTTGCTTGACCTATGTCCGAAATATTGTTGAAATTATATATAAATAAATAAATATTAGAATAATATGGGAAAAGGACTTTGTTGAACTCAGAACAAACAGTAGAACATAAAAATATAAAATGAAATATAAAAAATAAGAACAATATCTTATTTATTGCAACAACTTAAACTACCGTGGCACTTCGAATAGCACAAAAGTTCCTTGCTTTTACAGCTGCATTTAGCCGTGGAACACTTCCTTTTGCAGTTACAACGTGTATAGCCTCGCCCTCCACTTTTTGAATTAGCAGAAGCTGCTTCTCTTAGCGACATTTCTTTTGTTGAAACTTCGTCCATGGAAAGTAATTTTTCTTTACAAATTACGGACTGATTGCGGTTGAAAAGCTGCTTCAAGGTACCATTTTTGTTAGCTAATCTATAAAAGTCTGAATCCTCTATTACAACAACAACTGCTAACACATTTCGAGGGTCTGTACGACCACGGTCGACATCAGGGACTTGAATTCTTATGGTATCACCAATTTGGGCAGGAGGAAACTTTTTTTTGAGGTTCGCAACATTTTTGTTGCTTGAAGTAGAAGATTCTCTGTTGCATCTACTCTTTTCAAAGAAATTCGTGTTGTTCAGTCAGTGCTTCAGATGAAGACGTGTCGGGTTGCGGGTCAGTCAGTGCTTGAAATGAAGACGTGCCGGGGCTGGAAACGTCTAAAAACTTGTCACGACCTGCAGTGTCCGAGATTCACCGGACCTCATTTGTGTTTGTCGACATATACCGGTGAAAGTCCGAATGTATTATAGAATTGAGAAATGTTCGGACTTTCACCAAGGCATTTGACATTTGTTGACATCCACCGGCGAATGTTGACATTCACTACTTTCGTTCTTTCATGGTAACATATACATATATACAAAAAGGAATTCAATAAATGTATTTTTCAGTTCGATCTGGAAATAAGAAAGTGACTCTTATTGATAATTTGGAATTATTTGGCATTCGAGTTAATGATTTTGCAAAGGAATGTCAGCACGGTGTTGCTGCTAGTACCAGTATTAGTCGACCACCTGGGAAAAAGTGTGATCAACTTCTAGTTCAAGGAAATCAAATTCTATTCGTGTACAACTTATTGACAGGTGAATCATTTCTTTTTTTTTCAATGGGAATCAATTAATTTCAAAAAAAGTGGGTTAAAATATTTATTTGGTATTTACTTGTTTTTAGATAAGTACAAGGTGCCAAAAAAGTACATAAAAGGACTAGAAAACGCTCCGAAGAAAAAAAAATAATTTTGTATCTACAAAAAATAAATTTAAACTTCTAATAATGATTTGCTTTAATCCTCAACACATTCAGAGGACATTTTTATATTTAATTCATGTTGCCTTCTTCTATAGAGCAGTACTATCTTATGGATGCGAATCTCAACTCTCTCAACTAGACAAAACAGTATCATTCAAGGAGCGGAAATGAAGTGACAGGAGTAAAGAGAATGTACATAAGAGATGAGCTGGCAGTACAAGTATCAAAATTCATACAAATCAGTTGGTGTAGTCACATCCACAGAATGAATAAGAGGAAGCAGGTAAAACGGACATATGAGTCAAGAACACACATAAATAAAAGTAGGGGGGGAGTCAAAGACATCCTCAAATAATTGTAACAATTAACAGTGTTATCTAAAAATTACAGTATTTTGCTCATAAGTAGTTGTGAGTCGCAGCGGTATACCCTGACAAGTGACAGTTGACAAGGGTGAACCACAGATACAAAAGGTCTGTTCTCACAAGCATCAAAGACAGTCTTTGACAATCCGGATTCGGCGCAAAGACTGTCTGTGATGCTTGTGAGAACAGACCTATAGGTACATACACATCAGATAGCGCATTTTTTCCGATACTTTGTAAAGTTATTTTTGGAGGTAGCAATAACAAAAAAATTAATTTTAATAGTAAAATATATTATTTATTAAACCTTATCATATAATATAATCAAAGATCCTTTCCCTTAGTTACTAAACTGGGTTGAGTTTGTGATATCGAGTCGCTGAGACTGTTAATTTTAGGATTGTGAAGTGCTGTATCTTCCAAATTTTTTATTTGTACTATTGGAGTTGATGGGTGATGTGGAGAAGGGTCAGGCAACATCGTCTTTGTGAATAAATTCACACATGACTGCGGCACCAAACTAAAACAAAACAATATTTATTATATCGAAGAAATAGACAGACAGAATGACGTTTTCAGTGACAGGTCGGCCATACTGCCGTGGAGGACAGAAAATATTCTAGTTAGTTTCGTTCTTCTTCTAGTAAATTACAATGGTTTACTATCACATATAATATCCAGCCAGCGTTGTAGTCTTATTTTATTTTTGTTCTTTATGAAGAGTGCACTTTGCAGTGTTTCTGGGTAAAAGCCTATTCTTGGTAATCAACGAATGACAGTTTGACTTTAATTAGTAATCAATTCTGACAACCAACTGACAAAACTGTCAAAACACACAAACTTCAAGTAATGGTGAGGCCAGCTCAATATGGCCGACCTGTCAAAGTCAGCTGTTTTGAAATGGTCTATAACATTTACAAGTTACAAGTAGTTCAAATGAACTGATTTTTGTCAGAATTCATATTTAGTAGCTACTGCTAGCCACAGAGTGTCGTCATTGAATAATTGTACTTTTGGAAACTGTCTTAAAGGTTATAAGTACTTACAACTTTAATGGCAAGAACCACCTCATATAACCAGGTATAATAACTAAATGTTCTTCTTTCCGTAAGGCGTCAATAATTCTATCGGCGACGTCGTTCGATTTTAAGGTTGGAAAGAATTTGGAACTGACGTTTTCGAACATACCGGTCTGTTGAATAAAATAGGGACAAATAACCGTTGTTTTAACACCTTCAACGCCAAGTTCGAAAAGTTCAGTTTTCAAAGATTCATTAAAACCAACTGCTGCGTATTTGGATGCGCAGTAATCAACCAATTTTGACACGCCTACGTGTCCAGCTAACGAAGATATGGTGATTATTTGACCGGAATCTTTTTCTATCATTTTCGGCAAAAAGGCTTTAACAGTCTGAAAAAAAAAACGTTAGAAGCAGTTAAAAAATGCTATTTTTTTTTCAGATAGGAACAAAAAAACAATGTTTTATACTAGTCTTACATTACAGCCTTTTTAAAGAAATTGCTGGCCTTTTTTGAATAATAATTGCGCTGCGTTACGGCCATTTTCACTGCAACTTTACGTATTTTTAGTGATTTCAAATTCAAATGAAAAAAAAAATTTGCTAGTGTAATACACTAAGACCACAAACGTGACCGCTGTTAGAGGTCAATGCTATTTATATAGTAAAACAAAAGAGAAATCTTTTAAACGTATTTTTAATATCCAATTAACGCAATTTTGCGAGGGTTAATAATAGTCTATCTTTACTAAATTATAGTTCAAGACAATCAAATATAATATTGTGAAATCAAAAAAAACACACGTCATACACTGACCAAAGTAAGACTGCACTAAAGTTCCGTCTACAGTCTCTGTCTTTACTACATGAAGTAAGCACCAGTTAGCACAAGTGAGTGCGAGTAAGAGGTAAAAAGGATGGCCTACGCACTAGTCGAAAAGTTTTACTTGGGCGTATAACATTTCTACGTTTTGGGACACAATTTTTTCTTCAACTTGATCTATAGATCTCTTAGGTACGTTATAATATACAGGACGAGTCTTGTAGGTACTGCTATCTCGTGTTGAGGCTCTTATTGAGCTTTATACAGAGCGAAAAGAAAAGTACTAATGTTAGTTTTATATGCGGTCTAATAACATTTATGATGGGATATGTGATAGAATTACTACGAGAATAAAAGAATTACTTACCCAAAAATGAGCTACAATGTTTACATCAAAAGTCCTCTGAATTAGATCGTCAGGAGTATCGAGTAATGCGTAACCAGATACTACACCTGCGTTATTAATTAAAATAGAAACCTAAAATAAATTTAAAATATTTGAAAAATGCGGTTCAGCAATCAGCCACTCATAGGCGTGCCCACGGGGGGGCAAGTTCATCGGTCCACCCCAATTCCTCAAATATCAATCTATTAAAAATTTCATAATTTTTAAATTTTAACTTTTTTTCAATGATAGGAGAAAGCAGTTTTTTATTCTTAAAATGAATTGCGGCCATATGCAAAAGCAATGTTTCGGCGGGCACGGCTCGTTGTTTTTTCATCAAAAGATTCCGATTTGATATTTGGCCCCCCCTAATAAAAAAGTCTGCTCACGCTATGCAGCCACTACCAGCAGCTACGCTACGCTACGCGTCGTTCGGTGAACGGCAGACTCGTGCAGAAAAATTCATTTTCCGCACTTGTTAGGTAAATAGCTATTTCCTACTCTCACACTAGTAAATTCCATATTACCTACTATTTGGTTACTAAGTAAATTACGGATACTGACACGTAATGACTAGCACGTAATAGAAAAAAATACGCTTCAGTTCTAGAAAAACAACAATGTATCACCCAAGCCTAATCAGTCAATGGTTTCGAGTAACCATGGAAACGAGTTAGTAGAGGTTGTTTTGACGTTTAATAATTAATAAGACTCGCTGTCAATAGCTGTTAGTATGAATGTACATGTTATTCATGCGTTTTACTTTTATTAATGAAGTTGTTCGTAGAAAGTATATAGTACACAACTAGAGTTGTAAGCTTATTACATGCTCATAGAATTACCAACTTTGCTATTCGCATGTAATAAGCATCTTACAACTCTTGTTATGTAATAGACTATTAGAATTATTTATCAGTGTTTTTAAAAATGTATAACTGTTGGGAGATGTCTTTCGATTATTTATAAATAAAACACTTTTTACTTCTTTTGTTCTCAATATGCCGCCTCTGAATCTTCCGGGATTCAACTATTTTCACAGAATTTTTTGAACAAAAAGAACTGTTTACCTAAAAAAAGTTTTTGAATCTCCCAGTATGTTCTCGGTGATAATAAATAACGACAGAAACAATGGAATTGTTGAATTAACAAGGCGTAGCAATAAATATGGCTACGTAATAACATTTTGCGTTGCTTTATTGTAAAATATTAATTAAAATTTGAAATATTATAGGTATGCTTCGTTTAACATTCCAAATTATACATTTAGGTTTCCTGTTCGCCTTCGATTATATTTTTAGTATTATTTTTTTATAAAATTATATTCAATTGGAAAAAAAGGAGTTTTTTAAATAAATTTACATTCAAACAATTTTATTTTTCGACCTTGTACTCTTAAGATATGTAGCAAAAGAGATTTTTAAGTAAGTAATATATTATCAGGGTGTAATTTGACCAGCTTATACAGGGGAAATATTCTAGTCTTGCTCTAAGCAATCGGATATCTCTAAACAGAATCACTTGAAATAAAACAAAAAATCTATCTGCCATAGGTGTACGATATAGTTTTTGTAAGAGGTTATTTTCATTGAAAAGAATTCCAGTTACCATGGACGTACGATGGGATTATTGAAAGGGATTCATTTATTTTTCACTTCTGTCGGCATACTTATTTTTTTGTATACTTACATCGCCAACTTCTTCTTGAGTTTTCTTGGCCACTTTGTATACATCTTCTCTATCAGCTAAATTACATTTGTAACCGTAAGCCTTGCCACCTACACCTTTTACTAGATTAACTGTTTCTTCTAAGCCTAAAACAAAAAGAAAAGATTAAAATTGAAAACATTGTCAATATTCCTATCAGATTTTTCTGCAAAATTTCAAAACACTGAACAATTTTTTATAAAAATTGGACCTGTTGTTTGCGTTTTAAGGGTGGAATTTACTTTAGTAAGAAATAATTAAACTTTTCCTAAATTGGCTCATATGGGAATGCAACTGAGAGATATGGTAGACTCCGTTTCACACAAGAAGAAGCCTGTACGTCAAGGAGGTTGCGTTAATGGCCATGGTACGATTGCGCACGGCTGGTGTAAACCACGAAGTAGGAGTGGGCCAATAAGGGTTAAGACTATGACAAGAAGCGCTTACTTCTGATACAGGCAGCCAGTGATTCAATTAAACCCAGGTTTGTGTTTAATAAACCCTACAAAATAAAAATTAAACAGAACACAGAGCCAGATGCTGCAAATGCAATACGCATATATACAGATGGCTCAAAAATGAAAGAAGGCTCAGGATGTGGAGTTTACTCGAGAGCACTAAGCCTAAGGATTAAGTGGGAATGGGAAACAATACCAGCCACAAAAGAACTAACCAGA
>CAJUYI010008682.1:0-10720 GCA_910591695.1 Galerucella pusilla
AAGCTATTTCCAATTTTTGTCGGCAACAATGTTAAATACCAATAATTGTTAAATCGAAAGCAGCGTATAGATTTTATTTATTGCAGATTGTAATTTGTCCATAAATTTTCTTGAACTATATTATTTTTTTTATTGGTGAACCATTTTACCTATTTAAAGCACGCCTCAGCGTGTTTTTTAAAGTTACCGTGGCAACATCAACAACTCGAGAAACGAAGTCTAAATCTATGGTCTAAATCATGTCTAAATGACAATTTTTTTAATTTTATTTAATATGAAAGACACTTCTTATATTAATTATATAGTTTAAGATCCATTAAATCAAAAAATATTTGATAATTTTAATAAATCCAACAAATTTTTTTATTGATTTTAATGTTTCAGATATAGTACCTATGGTAATTTTGTTGGGATAATTATAGATACCGTACGATCTGGATAACTGTGACACTTTCTATGGTGGAAAATTCTCTTTAACTTTCACTAAGTGTTTCTAAACGTTAATCTAAATAAAATAATTATATCAATACATACTTTGACCGTCTATTGAGATCATTAATATTTTATTTTAGTCGACAATGCCACAGATTGTATACACTGTGTTATTTATAAGATGCGACGTAAAGATTCCTGTACAAAACTGTCAAACGCACGCTAACTTTTTTACCAAATAGCGTTAATAAAAAATAATGACAGATTTGGGAAGGTAGTTGAAAAATAAGTTCAAATGCACTTTTGAATTTCTTAGATTCGCTCTGGTTTGATAAAAAAATGGATCGTTATATTTAAAAAAGTCGAACTCCTTTTTCATACCACTTTCTAATACTTTCAACCTCGTAGGAGATAGCCAGACGGGTAAAAGCACGGGAAATTTGAAAGTTAAACGTGAAGTACGCGGTTCGATTCCCCGCTGTGGTGTTTTCAGTATTCGAAAGTGTAAAAATGGTGTATACTACATAATCATACATTTTTTTATGAAACCAGAGCGAATTCAAGAAAATTAAAAAGTGCATTTGAACTTAATTTTCAGGGCGACGACCCAGCACTGTAGTGGAACGCGTTCAATGCGATAATTACAGTCAAGCAAGGTCGGACATGGTTAGTACTTGGATGGGTGACGACCATGTCAGGGAAAACCATCGTATAGGGCCCGTACAGCCTGCAGCGGACTAGCATATCACAGCTCGCAGGCATTATACCAATGAGCACGAGGTATAATGTAGATATGCCGTCTTTCGGAGGAGACGTAAAACCGAGGTCCCGAGTACATGGATGTTGGGCTCGTTAAAGAACGCTACCACTGGTTGGAACACTAGTGGGTTCGCCAAAATTTCCGGTTAGGGGTAGAGTGCTCCCGGCGTCGGTGATTAGCCTCAGTCGCAGAAATAGACCGACGTTAAATAACAGAATAAAAAAAAAAAAAACTTAATTTTCAAAGATCTTTCCAAATCTATTATTAATTTTTTGGGAACGCTATTTGGTAAAAAGTTAGCTCGCGTTTGACAGTCTTGAACAGGAATCCATATGTCGCTTCTCATAATGGTAATACGTATATATTTCGGGATTTGACATTTCCGTTAGTCCTTTTAGTCCTTAGAAAACCAGCAAAAAGTATACAGTTGATAATATGCCATGCATTCAGACGTATTATGGGCTACCTAAAGACACATATGAAACAGATATATCATCTCTGATATCACACTAGAGTCTGGAGTATACAAAGTGGTCGAAATCGGGTTTTCAGAAGTCAAAAACTGATTTTTGCTATCGATAAGGTCTAAAAATAAATCCCCAGCTTAAGCAGAAGCTCAACCAAAGCTATTAGTAGCTCTGGCAGCAGCGAAACTTTGAAACTCAGTATCCTGAATTGGGGAAAAACACCTTATTGCTTTCCCTCATCATACTTGGTCGAAAAAGGTGTCAGATATTTTGAAAAAACAAAGAAACTGTTTTTTGAGCTTTCACACAAGTTATTGCAAGGTGAAACCTTGAAGGTAGTCGTTCGATAGTCGCTGCAGAGACATGCTGCAGCTGCAGGCGGCCGAGACAAGAGGCAGAGACACTACTGTTCTAATGAATTCTAATGATACACCGTTCGATGCACGCTGCAGCATCAACTAGCTTACTGGGTGTCTCGCCCTGTCTCTGCTGCTTGGGCGCGCATCTGCGTCCGGACCAGTGTGGAGGCACAAGGCATTCGTTCTGCAGCAATCGTTGTGTATTGTTGTGTTATTATCAAACAATAGATCAAAAAGTTAACAATGGATAAAATAGTGAAAAATACGCTATCGCAATCAAAGTCGTCACTATTTTCAGGGGAAGAAGATGATCTACTTATAGATTTAGTTGAGTAAAACCCAATTTTATACGATCTTAAAGTAATAAAGAGTTTTTCTTCAGTTTAAACAGTTTAAAATAACCTTCTTAATTTCGTTTTTTAAATAAGGAGTGTATTGGCGCTCTCTTGCTTTTCCTATATAAATATGTAGTATAATATTAAATGCTGATCTTCCTCTAATAAAATTCGTTTGATAATTCTATTCTTATTGACAGACATTCTACATCCTTCTTTCTTAACAGCAAAAGAAGTACTGATCTGTTATTCTGTCGCAGGCTACGAACGAGCCCTCTAGGTTTCTCCTGTCCTATCTCGGTCGCTTGCCTCTTGCCTCGGCCGCCTGCAGGGCTGAGTTCGAGAACATCGCACTAGTATGAAATTCACTTATTTTTGTGTCCGAGAACTCTTGAGCGTCTTCTTGTTGTGTACTCCCCCACAGTCCGAAAACTCCTTAGAGCGACACTCGAGCGACGCTCGAATTACACCAGTCCCGACTCGGTTAGAAATCGCACCTGTCAGTTTGGTTTGAATATTTTGTGGTTAGAATTTAGATTGGTATGTTGTTTATTAAATTTTTAATTTGTAAATAATTAATATAATTAATTTCCTTCTCCTATTCAAATTTAAAATATTATTGAGCTTATTTGTGGTAGATTGGCGTGCCTAAAGGGTTTTTGAAATTTTTCTGTTCAAAACTCTTGGCGCCAGATTCATTAATGTTAGACCTAGTATAGTTATAAATATTCTAAAATTAATCTGAAACTTAAAAGTACTTATAGCTGGGAATAACTCCTTCAAAGTAATTTTTACACCTTGGAAGTCTTCTTTTTCGCGGTTGCAGCTTTGACTCAATTTGGGATATCAAAGAGATTTTTATTTCATTTTCCGACTCGCTATCTGAGTCGGAATGTACCTATCACTTCAAGCAACTGTTTTCTCAATGTAAGCGCAATCAATGCCACACGTTTTTTATCCATATTATCTACTCTACATTTAAAATCGAAAAACTTAAAAGTTGAACAATAATATTTAAAAAAGTAAGGTTATAGTTAACAACCACAAAAAGGTAAATCCGTTCGAGAACTCATTCGATGGAGCGTCGCACTACGATCGCCCTTTACCCCCACCAATCAAGTGCAAAATTTCAAGCAGTGTGACGTTCTCGAACTCACCCCAGCTGGTATAATTTCACTAAATAAAAAAACATGGATGGTTTTGTGGTTATTTCAGTGCGATAGTCACTTGTAAAAATTTCGTAATATAATTTATCTTCCACCACAAAGATACAATAGTAATAAAGAGACCATTTGTGCATTTGTGGTTTCGGTAGATAAAGTTCAATATTCTATTTTCATAATATAGTTATTATTGAAATTTTTTTCACCGAGAAATCGAATTGTTTTGGGAAAAAACTTGTTTTGAATCCATTTTATTTGAACCCACCACTGTTATAAACAATGTGAGTCTAATTTTACTGTCAATATAATATAAAATAAGTAAAAAAAAGGGTATTTTTGGTAAGTTATGAAATCAAACAAATTTATTTTGTAAAATCTACATTGTAATTAAACATAAAGTGACGCGTTTAGCTAACACAGTAGCTTTTTCAAACGTTGGAGGTATAATGAGAAACATTTGTTTACTGGCACCGATATGTAGATGACATTTTAGCTTGCTTCACTGGTACTACGAGACAATTAGATAACTTCATTACTCACATTAACTCAATACATGAAAATATCAAATTTACAGTAGAAATTAAACAAAATAAGTTCATAAACTTTCTAGATCTTACAATTTCAAATTACATACATACATACATACAGACATTACAATTCATAATAGTTCAGTCCACCCAATCAGTCATAAACTAGCAGCTTTCAATAGAATGATACATAGACTTTTAACAGTTCCATTGAATATTGACAATTACAATGAAGAACTAAATATAATAAAACAAATAGCGGTTAATAATAATTACGATCCAAATTTAATTGACAACATCATAAATAAAAAGATACGGAAACATACTCTAGAACAAGTATTTCCTTCTGATAAAAACAAAAATAACCAATTTAAAAGCTTAACCTACTTTGGAATACCATCCTTAAAAATAAAATCATTTTTAGAAACTTTAGACTTGAATATTTGCTTCAAAACTGACAACAATTTATCCAAATTCATTAAAAACAACAAATCCAAATCTTCAAAACTAAATAAATCAGGAGTTTATAAATTAAAATGTGGTAATGACGACTGTGATAAAATTTATATAGGTAGAACTTTTAGGAATTTTAAAACTAGAATTTCAGAACACAAACGTAGTTATGACAATCAAAAATTAGATTCCAACTATTCAAATCATTTATTAGCAAACCAACACTCTTTCGATTCAAATTTTGAAATTTTGCATATAGAAACTAAATTCTTCAAATTAAATCTTTTAAAAGCCCTAGAGATAAATAAAAACAAATATTCAGACAATCTTCTTAACGACCAACTTGATATTAACAATTCTCCATTATTAAACCTTTTTACCTAGAAAGATTCCTGTAGGATGGTTTTGAATGAGTTTCCAGGTAAACTTGTTAAATTCTTTAGTTAATTCCATATTTAGACAAATTCTTTTCATTTCCTTGTAAATAGATTATGATTTTATTGTTAAATTTCCGTATAATTTAGTATTAAGGCACTGTATTAATAGAAAGTTTCTCATTATACCTCCAACGTTTGAAAAAGCTACTGTGTTAGCGAAACGCGTCACTTAATGTTTAATTACAATGTAGATTTTACAAAATAAATTTGTTTGATTTCATAACTTACTATGGATCTACATCAAGTAAAAGCCTCATCTATTCAATTTCTACTTTTTGGTAGTTGGGAATTTATAAACTGTTACATACAGGGTGTTCCATTAAGAATTGTCTATAAAGTAACAACATAAAAAACGACTGGGTAAATCATTTTTTTATATTTTAAACTTGTGTTTCAGCAAGAATAATATTTCTCCAGTTATTGTATGGATAATTCACACCCTGTACAAAATTATTTCAAACCAATGACCGTTTTACCAAGAAGAAATAACTACAACCCTTTTTTGCTTGTAATATGAAAGGGTCGAATTATTTGCAGAGCGTCATAACCAGTGTAAGTATATCGGGGCTAGTACTAGAGTGCCACCAAGATTTAGCCAACGCCTCGGCAGATAACAATATTTTCCTGAGGTGGGTTAAAGGGCACGACAGGAGTAAAGGTTTGCATTGCCGATTCTTTAGCCAGGGAAGCGGCTGGACTAAAAATTTTAGGACCCAGTGACACCTACGGCCTAACGACTTCGACAATTGCGGAACTAGCCAAACGTTACACCCATGTTCAATCCCTTAAAAGATGGGATGGAATCAAAGGATGCAGTCTTGCCAGGATCATCCTGGGCGACCCTGGGAAGCTGGTGCCGAAGATATATTTGGCGATAACCAGGAAAAACCTACGTTCAACAGTAGGATTTCTGACTGGCCACTGTCCACTAAGGAAACACCTCCATACTGTGGGGCTAGTTAAACCCATAATAACATATGCGTCTTTGGTATGGTGGACAAAGACGACACAAAAGAACGCAATGATGAGACTAGGCAAGGTGCAAAGACTTGCTTGTCTCAGTATTGAAGGTTGCATGAGAAGCACGCCAACGGCAGCACTAGAAGCCTTATTTGGCCTTCCTCGTGATAATGGGGGAAGCAAGGATGGGGCTATTTACTCAGAAAAATAACCTGAGCAACAAAATAGTCAGATCAGGACACATATCCATTAAGGACATCATAAGTGGAGCCATTTTAGATATGAAAACAGACTATATGGCCACTAAACTTCTTCCCAGTCCCAGATATGAGGTAAAAATACCTCACAGAAAGGACTGGCAAGACCCAAGCAGACTGAAGCTTCCCCGAGGAGAGACCTAGTACACAGACGGGTCACAGACTGGGGAAGGGACAGGAGCAGATGTATAGTGAAATAAGAAACACAAGATGCTCCTTCTCACTAGGAGAACTAACTGACAGCCAGGCAGCCCTTGCGGCTTTAAACAGCCGCAAGGTAACATCCAGACTGGTAGAAGAATACCAGAAAGAACTGAATGAACTAGCAGACCACATTAAAGTAAGATTAGTGTGGGTGCCGGGACATAACGGTATTTCTGGAAATGAAAAAGCTGATGCACTCGCGAGAAAAGGTTCAGCAACAGCATATGTTGGACCAGAACCAGCTCTTGGGACCACAAAGAAGGTAGGGGGAACACTCCAAAGCAGGTACACAGTAAAACCTTCATAGGTGACACATGTGTGTTGAACGGGCCAAAGAACTACTGAATATCAGTAGGAATGTAGGAATAAGCTAAGAATTATTACAGGTTATCTAACGGGTCATACCCCGGTAAAAGATCACCTGCATAAAATAGGGTTATATAACGGGGACCTCAGCTGCAGACTTTGTGGCATGGAGACCGAGACCGTAACCCGTATCTTATCTGACTGTGGGGCACTGGACTCGAGGAGACAAACAATCTTTGGAGAAGACAATGTGCCACCCGAAGTATATGGCACACATCCAATGGACCTATATCGTCTACTCGAAGGTACAGGGATAACTGGATAGGTGGAATAAATGTGGGAGTAGAGTACAATAAGCCAACAGGCTGCAGCGCTCCCAAACACACACACACACACACACACACAAAAAAAAAAGCATGTCTTATGGGAGTGTCCGGAGTTATCGTCGATAAGAGAGTGTGTTTTCGGTGAATCTTGGCCTACACCTGCCGATATAAAGGAGATGTCTCAAAGTGACCTGTCCACCTTCCTGGGAAGGACAGGATGGACGATGACCTAGGAGGACAACACCTCGGGAGGAAGGACAATGGGTCACATGTGGCCTAAGTGCTGTGAGCCCACACTCACCCTACAGAGAACCAGTATAAGTAGATGGATCTCATCCAGCAGCTCCAGGCCGGATTGAAAGGAACATTATTGCAGTGTATATAGGGTGTTCCTAGTACTTCGTACCAAAAACCTTTGACGCCTTATATAAGGCACTGTCGTTAGGATTGTTGAAATAAATTCCTCAGTATATATAGCTCGAAAATTAGGTGTTTCTTCTTGGGTAAATGATGATGATTGACTATTTTAAAAACTATGAAAGAAACTAGAGACTGTAAAAATGACATTTATAGAAATAAATTTATTATTATGTATTTTGCATTCCACATTGTATATAGTCTGCACAATGCTGTATATATTTCAGATCTGGCGACGTATCCTCCTGCCCCGCCGAGTTATACTCGTCTCTATCAGTACCACTGCTACCCGCCGGGGTACTACTCTACACGGTACCTACCAGGTCTGTAACATATGCATGTTCGTTGTTATATGCATGATATCACGTACCATTTTGATATTGCACGCTTTTTACTTTAGTTTTTGTTGTACATATTAAAATTTTATATTTCAGAGATTTTCCACTTGGTTTGTACAAAACATTAACGAGATTTTTTCCACTACTAGATCACTAGATGTGAAGTTGATAATTATTGCTTCTTCTAGCCAGGGTGATTCACGCAAGTATGCCATAGTCGGTGTTTTTTATTTAATGAAACACCCTGTATATTTGCATATTTTTGAAATCCTCTTAATGAACCGATTCCAACAAACTAAATAATGTATGGTCAATTATGAATTATACAGGGTGAAATTTTAAAATTAATAAATTATTACACTTAAAATATTGGTACTTTTTTAAATTAGCTAAATATGGATTTATCTAAATCTAAATTAAGTAATTATTAGACGTATTTGTATATTAAACAAAACCTGCTACACCCATGAATTTTATCATAAATACCTAAAAATTGCCTAAAAACGCCAATAATTAGACAAAATCGGTAAATGATGTGGATTGTTTTCTATTCTGTCAGTTGTTGATGTATTGACAGTTTATACTGAAAAAGTAAAATCTTTGTCAAACACTCTTTCCTTGTCGACATAACAATGAAATATTTAACTGAGACTCACCGAATTGAGATTTTAATGATGATCGGGTACGGGGATAACTGCAGAAGTCAAGTTGAAGTGACAAACTTATTTAATCACAGGTATCCCGAATTGCCTAATATTTCACAAAGTACTGTGTCTAAAATTCATGCACAATTCAGAGAACTTGGACATGTCAAACCATTGAAAAGAAAACCACACTTCGTTGAAGATGATGTGAAAGTGGATATTTTGTTAAGTGTCGAAGAGAATCCAACTTCAAGTACACGTCAAATTGCCCGTGAAAATAATGTTAGTCATACAACACTGTTCTAAGATTTCTTCATAAAGAAAAACTTCATCCCTACAAATTAACTTTTGTGCAGGAGTTAACAGAAGACGATCCAGATCGTAGAATGGATTTCTGCGAAAGATTGATGAATAAGCTGAACAGAAATGAGATAGCTCTTGGTATCTATTGGTATCTATTGGTATGTATTCCCAACTTCAACTTAAAAATCCATGTTAATAATCAATACCGTACCACTGCTAATAACCCTTAGTGGTTGATACAGTTGAAATTAAATAAAAAAAAAAAAAAAAGAAATGATATAGCTCTTGGTACCATTCTTTTTTTTGACGAATCAACATTCACATTGAATGGAGAGGTAAACCGACAGAACTGTAGATATTGGTCAGCAGAGAATTCTAATTGGATGCGTGAGACACATACTCAGTACCCTCAAAAGGTGAATGTTTGGGCCCGTATCATAGGCGACCATATTATTGGTTCTATATTGATAGATGGAAATTTGACAGCTGAAAAATATTTAAATATGCTTATAAATGAAGTTATTTCTGCGTTGGCAAACTTATATCCCAATGCAATAGATCCTAGCTTACCGAATGAAAGTGTTTGGTTCCAGCAAGACGGGGCAACACCCCATTATGCTTTAATGGTAAGAACTTATTTAGATGAAATCTCCCCCAATAAATGAATTGAACAAAGTTAAGGAGGAGTTCTATAGTAGACTGTGCTATTGCCAACAACTAGGTGGAGAACATTTTGAACATTTATTTTAATGTATTAAAATCAAATACATCAGGTATTTTATGTATGTGTTTAATAACTGTAAAAATAAAAATTTCACATTTCAAAAATATGCAAATATACAGGGTGTTTAATTAAAAAAAACAACACCGACTATGGCATACTTGCTTGAATCACCCTGTACATTTACATTTATATTTACATAACGCACAACTCAATTCAAAAGTAGACGTGTCTCGGCATTTTTTATAATTTTCTAAAATAATGACATAAAGAATTTTATTCCATAAGTGGTTTCCACACTGTATAACTTCTGTTATAACAAAACTGTTGCCAGAAAATAGAATGAGAATCTAGTAAATGTGAAATGTAAATGATGAAGTTAATAATTGCATCCATTCTTCAATAATTTGACTTCCATCTGACGGTAAAACAATTTAAATTAAAATTACTTTTACGGCTATAATTTCAATCGGAACACCAACAAATAAAAAATATTCAAACTAGCAGATGCCGATTTGCTCTGCCTAGATAATTATTAGTGTATAAAAACGCGACTTCACACTCCTACGCTACGACTTTTCAAACTTTCAAAACTGCTTATTTGTTAAACCACAGGTCTGTTTTCATTTCATTCTAGTGAGAAACAGTCATAAACAAGTACCTAATTGTATTAATGAACTAGTTTATATTTACCGAGATACAGGAACGTACTAGGTCTGTGTACACAAAAGTTTTTGATCCATTTTTAGATTGTGAGAATTCTACAATTCTATATTGTTAATAACGCATTTTGACACTGTTTTCAAGGACGTAACGTAACTTACCAACCCTTGAATGGTAATAATAATTTGTTTATATGAATATTATTTACAAGATTTGGATAAGTTTCTTGTATTTTCTAAAAAGTTTTTAAATACCTATATAATTTCTCAATCTCTAACTCTAACCAAGTTTTCTGTTACTCTTGAAGTACTGCAGCAGACTTCTGGCTTCGGTATATTGTATACAATTTTATATGCAACTTCCTTTTTATTATTAACACTGTTGGATTAATGGCTTTTGGGGCCCGTGGCTATTTTAACAAATGTGGCCCCTAGAATCAGAAACCACTCAAAACTCTACCAAAAGGATTAATAAACATTTAAAAATGTAATTTTCTATTTATTTACAGAACAAATAACAGTATATACAGTGCTTTTCAGATAAAAGTATCCACCTTTAATAACTTTTGTAATACTGGTATTTAGAAAAAATCCAAAAACATGTCAATTTATGTTGGAAGGGGCAAGCATTATGGCTTATTTAAACTTA
>CAJUYI010008683.1:0-10719 GCA_910591695.1 Galerucella pusilla
TAGGATAAATCCCGTCTGGTCCCGGTGATTTATATGGTTTGAAGCTGGACTCATATTATAGTCCAATCTTCGTGAATTCCTTGGCGAACGAAAGACTCAAGACGTATCTCAAGCGAAGTAATTGAATTTCCTGTTGGCCACGTTGTGACACGCATTTCTGTTATTTTTGGGTGTGAATCTCGAACTTTTTTGGGCTCATTAGTATTATTTTTATTAACTTCTTATATAAAAGTAGGTGTATTTATTATTTACTCTACTACTCAAATAACAAAACAAATGTCACAAACCGCGTCTCAAGTCGAGCTCAAGACAGGTCGCTGACTGCCTTGAGCAAGACCTCATTCGCACGTGCGCAGTTGCAGCGTTTCTCAAGCTCGAGCTCGGTCTCAAGTCTCGACTATAAATACGGGCATAAAAAGCCTACAATTTTGTACTCTATTATTTTTTTCGCATCTCCAGTATTTTTAAAGAGAAGGGTAAAAAATACAAAATTGCGAAAAATATTCTCTTTGAATTTCAATTTTTCTAAGATGAGACATATTAAATTGGTCAAACTTCTTGGATGTATTGATGATACATACATAAAGAGAATCACAGAAAGGCGAAGATTAATTTCAATTAGGAGGGTAGCTAGGGGCTGCTTTCACTAATTTTTTCGTGGAAAAAAGTAGGTACCGACCTTATTTTGATCAGAAGCTGCTCAATTTTCATGCTAGAAACGAGTTATAATTATATTATTGAAAAAGTTTTCCTCGAAAAATGCAGTTTTCTGGATATTTGACTTTGAATCTTTCACATTATGTAACTATTAGACAAAAAAGCTAACCATTAACATGCCGTATCTCTGTATTAATTGGTCATAGAAAAATTATAAAAAAGGTTTGTTTGTTTTTTTAAAGATACAATTTTTCCCTTTATAGTTTTTTTGTAGTTAAAATGAAATAAAAAATTTCCACCCCAGAGATAGGGTGGCAACCACCCCCAAGGTACAGCGGCATGGTTAGAAAATGCTATTTCCTTCCTTCTGTGAAAGTTTAAAGTAAATTCGTGCTGGACGAAAAAACTGCGAGCCAAAATGCTTCCTAAAGTACAGACCTATTTTACGATATTTTTTACTTTATTATGTAAAAATGTATTAGCTACTGATTAAATAAATAAATAAAAAATAATGTTCATCTACCATGTACCTGAAATCTAACTTTTATAAGGGATGTATTTACTTGAAGCAATGTTTACATCATATGCGTACGATAAAAATGTATCAAGGGATCAATTAATTTGTAAAAAATGTTTATATCAGGGACGTAAATTCTTAAAAGAGGTTAATAAGCAATAATTTCTGTTTACCATAAGCGTACTATGAAATTTTCAAAACGGGTTCATTTATTTGTGTTTTCTCTTCTGTAGGCAGTCCTGCCACTTAATGTTATGTCTTTCAGCTTAATCAAATAACAGCATCAGAGGAATGCTGTGAAAGTTTGCTTCGGCTCACCCAGTTTTTGTTACGCTACTGATCTACTCTCAATACTCGCAATATGATTATAAATTTAACGTACAAAAAATTCACAAATTTTAAAAGGTTGAAACGTGTCATTTGGAAAAAAAAAAGTAGAGATAAAGTGGAAAGGACAGTATCTTTGCTGGATAAAGATAGTGACGTAAAAGTTTTCGGAAACACGCAATCCTCAGGGACGGTGAAATCCAACCTCCGTAACTAACTAGCTGTCAGACCATGCCTTGTTTTCTGATTCTAACAGACAGCACAAATTTAGGTGTAGGCCATCTCGCACACAACAATAAGTTGAAAATGAAAGGACGAATTTTTATAAAAAAAATGTTAAGGATAAAATTGGATTGTGTTAAAGTATAGTTCGGCAAACTTATCTGAAGCTACGCGGTAAAAGGTGAGGAAACATGGCCGATATTTGTCATAAATGTACCAATAGCGTACCTTAATTTATAAAAGTATTGAAAACATTAGGTATATTGAATTTATTGTGTGGACCCTTACTTTGTGGAATCTAGTCATATTACCTTTTTGAATGAAATTAACTGTTTCTAAAGAGCTCCACTTTAATGAAACAGTTAATTTTATTCAAAAAAATATTATGCATATTAGCACGTGGATCTTCTGATTTTTATAACTAATAAATAATAAACAGTACTGCAATGCCCATCATGGATTGTTGTAGATTATTGAACGCTCTACCAAAAAGGTGTGATGTCATTTTTCGATGAATCAACTCAGTCAAGGTCAGTCAAGGTCAAAGTTAAACTCATTCTCAATTTAGCTGTTTTTTTTAATACCCTTACTAGTCTAGGAGGAATCGGCGTATGAGTACCGGAAACTATTCTTCAAATTGCCCTACTGATGATATAAACGCATATTGTTTAAACCGAAATTGTTTAAACAATTGCAAGGAATTGTTATTTTTCAACCGGACAAATTTTTTTTTATATTCTTTATTGAAATACCAATAAACAAGGTCCTATGACTTTTCACGATAAAGTTGATATTTCAAAAGATATGAATTTTAAGGTTCGAAAAATCTCAAATTTGGGTACTTTCGACCCATGAAGAATACAGGGTGTTTTCAAATGACACCCACTACGTTTGCATGTGGATACCTCTCGTAAAATTGGAAAAAATGATATAAAGATTGAGGGGTCCAGCCTCTTTACTTTTCGAATTACAGGGTGTTGAAGTTTTGAAAAAATGAATTTTTCAATTCGATTACTTTAAAATGGATAGATAAATTGATTTAACATTTGGCAGGTTCTTTTTAAATGTGAAAGGGCATATTTTGATGGAAAAATATTTCCCAATTTTTAATCCAGTGGTGTACATTTGGAAGAATATGTTACCTTTCCCCTCCCATTTTTTACGCCACTGACATTTGAAGCAATTTTCATTCAATTTTGTATTCCTCATTGGTTTTCACGTGAAAAACGAATAACCTTTACGTATCAAAAAATTTGTAGTTTTGAAGATATTTAATGATTTCATGAAGTCTGCAAGATCACTTTTTAATAATTAATTTTTTTTTAAAATTCTTGTATGTTTTTCAATAACTACCAAGTACTTATGGTTGGAATAATGTAACAGGAACTAATTTATGAAACAGCAATGCATCTAAAACATTAGGAGAAGATTGTTGAAAATATTTGTCCCAACTAGTGATTTTATTTAAAAATATAGAAAGAATCCATGCAGCTACAGCAATTATTTCCGGCAATCGCCAGTCTTTCCAAGGTATGCGATTTTCAATGAGAAAACGTTGCAAACTGTGTATAAATGTAAATGGACAAAGTTTTGGACATCTCTTGTAATTTGTTGACTGCTTAATTCTTTTGTTAATAAAATCACAAGTTTGGACAAGTATATCCAATAATCTTCTCCGAATGTTTTAGATGAATCGCTGTTTCATAAAGTTCCTTTTACATATTTCAACCATGAGTACTTGGTAATTATTGAAAAATATACAAGGAAATTTCCTTTTTAATTAAATAAGAAGTGATCTTGTAGACCTCGTGAAATCATTAAATATTTTGAAAACTAAAAATTTTTTGATACGTAAAGGTTATTCGTTTTTCACGTAAAAACCAATGAAAAATACAAAATTGAATGAAAATTGCTTCAAATGTCAGTGGCGTAAAAAATGGGAGGGGAAAGGTAACATATTCTTCCAAATGTACCCCACTGGATCAAAAATTGAGAAATATTTTTCCATCAAAATATGCCCTTTTACATTTAAAAAGAACCTGCCAAATGTCAAATCATTTTATTCATCCATTCCAAAGTTATCGAATTAAAACATTCAATTTTTCAAAAATTTAACACCCTGTAATTCGAAAAGTAAAGAGGCTGAACCCCTTAAGCTTCATATTATTCTGTCCAATTTTACGAAAGGTATCTACATGCAAACGTTGTAGGTGTCATTTGAAAACACCCTGTATTTTTCATGGGTCGAAAGTACCCAAATTTGAGATTTTTCGAACCTTAAAAAGTTCATATCTTTGGAAATATCAACTTTATCGTGAAAAAAAGTCATAGGACCTTTTTTATTGGTATTTCATTCAATAAAGAATATAAAAAAATTTGTCCGGTTGAAAAATAACAATTCCTTGCAATTGTTTAAACAATTTTGGTTTAAACAATATGGCACCGGGTTGCCCCATGGCAACATGTATTTATATCATCAGTAGGGCGATTTGAAGAGGATCGCATAAAAAAATTGAGGTGGAATAGTTTTCGGTACTCATGCTCCGATTCCTCCTGGACTATACATTTATAAGCTTAAAGGTTTCAAAACGAACTGGAAGTTTATTCCTCAGCTCTCAGAGTTCAAAAAACTAGAACTATTATCTTTTGTCCCTGAAGATTGTTGTGATAGTAATGAAAAAATACCTCTTGATAATAGCTGAAATTGTATACAAGGCTTGAAGAGTTATCCAATAAAACTTATTAATAACTTATAGCCTATAACAAATTCGAATTTATTCCATCTCACTCCAATTTTCACACATTTGAATTAAATAGATCTTGCCGAAGAGTTGTCTGAAGGTGGTGGGGATATCTCTGCCAATATTCGCGAACTACTTGCAATAATCTTCGGAGAGACAATTGTCGTATTTCTCAATCAGTGACGCTTTGTTCAGCTACATCGTTGGTGACTTTCGATGTATTAAATTGCTCTAAGCATTCCTTAAATGAATCATTACTTACTACACCACGATAAAACATTATTCTCCGCAAAATAATTTAAATAACTTTTATCCTTTGTTATTCCTATGGGAAATCGAAAAGTGCGATGTGGACAACCTCAATATTAAAATTAAAGGCCTATATTTTCAAAATACAAAAGTTTAGGATGCCTATTAGAATGAAAAATACAATGATAAAGACTGACAGTACCAACGATCCTGGATAATCAATATCAGCCAATAGAGAAAGAAGAACACACTCACGCGCTGGCCAACAGCAAGTCAGGTGGTTGCATAGTAACGGGCTGTTCGATAAATGTTCACCCACTGAATTTGTTCGGATGACGCGGTGATATGGTTTTCGCATAACCTTGTTGGATTGAAGGAAACGCATAACATTTTTGGAAAAGTATTATATTATTTGTTACACGAGGCAATATCAAATGTTTTCGGTCGTATTCCTTTCACAGCTTCAGTTAAGTATAGGTAGTATATTTGAAAAGATTAAATCTAACTGTGAAAAAACAAACCTCTACTTCCTTGAATTAAAGTCAGTAGGGATGTTTCGTATATTTAAATTGTTTTAATTGGGTTTTTTTTGGTCTGACAAAGGGATAGACCATTAAAACGTTTGGTCCACGAGAGAAATATGCTACAGTATCTAAAAGTCCTTAAAATAAAGTCAAAAGAGTTCTATCTATTTATCCCCTGCGATAACTTTAATGAGGGAAAACCCGGGAAAACGATGTTTCCGTTTCTTTCGCATTCATCAAATAGATAGCGTCAGGTAATGGAAAAATTCGGCTGATACCATCTATTGGATTCGATTCTTTTTAAATCGGAACACACGAAAGAAACGCCCTCTACGCTTTTCTTTTATTTATTGCTCACCCATTCTGGAAAATCGGCTTGCCGTTTTCTTTTTCCGTGCGTCAAAAAAAATAATGGAAATCCGTTAAGTTTTATTATGAAACATGGAAAGCGTCTCTTAGAGATAACGTTTCACGATGCTAAGGTTTCAATTATATCAAAAGAACCTCAATAATATTTAAAAAGTGAAAATAGGCCAATCAACGCGAAGACAAATGAATAAATCCCTTTTAAAAAGTGTATCGTACTCCCATGGTAAATCAAAATGTCCACAACTAAATGAACCTAATTTAAAAATGTTATCGTTCATAGCGAATTTGTGATAAAAAATAATTTTCTTTTTCCAATGTAAATTTTTGTAATAAATCTGAAATCTGTAATATTTCTGAAACAGTTGAAGTTGGGCATGGGACATTGTACATGAATTATTTTTAGAATTTTCTGAAAGATTAAAAAATGAATAATATACAGGCGGCTAGGCATTTGAAATAATAAAGTGAGTATTGGCCATAGTCACATGACACGCTCTAAATAATTTTTTAATGAAAAAAAATGCGCATTCGAAAATACAAAATGACATGTCCAAGCATTTTCCCCAAATGCCCTTTGGCTGCTCCACACTGTATAATTGAGATAAATGAATAAAAAAGCGATTATACAGTGTGTTATTTATAAGATGCGACATAGGGATTCCTGTACAAAACTGTAAAACGTGAGCTAACTTTTTACCAAATAGCGTTCATAGAAAATAATAACAGATTTGGCAAGCGCGTAGGAGATAGCCAAATGGCTAAAAGCACGGGAAATTTTAAAGTTAAGTATGAAGTATCGCGGTTCGATTCCCCGCTGTGGTGTTTTCTTTATTCGAAAGTGTTATGAAATTGGTATACTACTTTTTTAAACATAATTATACATTTTTTTATCAAACCAGAACGAATTCAAGAAAATTGAAAGTGCATTTTTCAACGACCTCTCCAAATTTGATATTATTTTTTATGAACGCTATTTGGTAAAGAAGTTAACTCGATTTGACAGTTTTGTAAAGGTTTCATGAATACATAAGTGAATGTTCACAAACAGTAGTCAATTTGAAGGTTTCTATAATTCTGTATCTGTGTTTTTCAGTTGCAGTGACTAAAATTCCTTTTTCTAATAATAAATAAATCTAGGATAAATATTTCTATTAAATTTAAATCCTCACACAGCACGGCGCTGTTATTGGAATCTATAACCTCTGCTGTGTGTATTGCTATCCTTGTTTTAGAATAAGTAAATCAATTTATACAGATTGCGAAAAATCTATTCGCGACATACGATTTACACAAGTACGACAAGGAACATATTAGAAAAACTACTTGAAAGAGAGAGAAAACTAATTGTTCGCAGTCAGCGTTGGGCACGTGTTCAGTTCAAGCTACCAATCTGATATGAATTGAGATTTGTAATATTATTGACTTTTGAAAAATAAGTGAGATCAACACAAATAAGTATAAAATAATATTTTTCAGGAGAAAATTTGGACAAATTACAATCTGCAATAAATAAAATCTATACACTGCTTTCGATTTAACAATCATTGGTATTTAACATAGTTAACATTTAAAATGAAAAATACATTTGGCAACAGCGATTAAAATGGGGGACACTGAACACACGTCCATCGCTGACTTCGCACAATTGATCTTCTCTCTCTATCAAGTAGTTTTTCTAATATTCCTTTGTGGTACTTGTGTAAATCGTATGTCGCGTATAGAATTTTCGCAATCTGTATGTTAACGTCAAGCAAAGTGTGTTGTCCTTGGTATTGTCAATATAGCGGGTTATTCATCTAGTTCAGGGATGGCGAACTTTTTTTGATATCCATGCCACAAAGTCATAAAAATTATTTCTTAAATAGGCAACGTGCAATACTGCCTCAGCCGATTTTTCTAAATGTTAGCATCCCTATTTACCTAATTTGCAATGAAAATTTACCGTTTTCAATGGAGCATAATAGCCGTTTTATCAAAATTAATTAATAGATGCGCAGGAGACATTTCTGTCTCTTTCTGTCTTTCTTTGCGCTGCGCGAGAGAGCAGACCGAGTCGACGCTGGCAAATTTCACGAAAATAAATTTGTTTTTATGCGTGCCATCAAAATTTTTAAACCTGCCACTTGTGGCACACGTACCATAGGTCTGATCTAGTTCATAGATAAAAAAAAATACTTATAGATGGGAAACTAACCCGTGGCGCCCTCTATTAGTACGGGTGGCGCCACCTTGAGAGTCCCGTCAGAACCTCCAACACAAATCAGATGGTTGTGAACTTCGCTAACAGACGAAAAAGGAGATTCCTGTAATTTTACAGTTTTTGGCGGCATATTCAAAATTTCTGTAATTTTACTTTTAATGCAAAATGACATTAATGGTCCATTTTTTGATATTTCATTTGAAGTTACTCAACATTAGATTGATATTACAATAATAACAATCAAATAGTCAAGTAAAATTAAATGAAATGTCAAAAAATGGACAATATAATGCCTGGGCTACGTTCATAAACTTACTCCAGTGAGTAGAGAAGAGTATGATCACGTGATTAGAAAAGTATGTTTTACTCGGAAAACCGTTCAGAGGCTATACCGGCCGGAGGTAAATCAAATGTCATTGTGTTGTGTATATGAATTTGGGGTTATATTTTTCATTTCGAAAATAGAAATTAATTAACCATGGACATTGATTAAACCATGGATAAGTTGAATATTAATAATATTAATATAACACAATGTTAGGAACTCATGTTGAATAATGATTAATGAATTTCAAGTATTATATTACAGTATAGGTAGGTACCCACCCTTATTTTTAAGAATAATGGTATCCTTTTCAATTAATAGCACAGAATAGTCCATTATTGATAGGCAATGCAATCAACTGTAACCATATATCTAATAATAGATATATGACTGTATCAAAATCAAATAATATCAACTTATCAATAAAAATAACCAGCAGTAATCTGAACAGAGCTACAGTATAAGCCAAACTGTCATAATTGTCAGAGTATATATTACTCCATTAAAAAGCGGAGTATGCAGAGTTTACTCCGGGTAGGTTTCTGAACGTTTATAAAAGCATACTCCTATACTGGTAGAATAAATTTATGAACCCTTCGGAGTAAACTATCCTTACTACGAGTAAGTTTATGAACGTAGCCATGAAGTGAGAAAAATTAAAGCAATAGGTAGTCATCAAGTTTATATATTTTATTGAATTAATAAATGAAACGGTTTTTTACATATTTCAATGACAAACATGAAGAAACATAAATATTCAACAATAATGCTGGGAAGTTCAAAGCTGTATGGAAGAATAACTACTACTGTCACTTTTCATTTAATAAAACATGTTGTTTATAAAGATAGAGCTTACCGGGTGCACCTCACATTACAGTCTTTCACAATACATATTCTCGACATTGTCTCTTAAAATAAAAGTCCCACTATAAACAATAAAAACCAACTACGAATACTCAACACACACACATATAAGCAAAATAGTTTTTTTTTATTGGTGAACCATTTTACCTATTTAAAGCACGCCTCAGCGTGTTTAAATCAAACTTTAAAAAACGCGCGTGTTTTAAAGTTACCGTGGCAACATCAACAACTCGCAAAACGAAGTCTAAATCATGTCTAAATAACAATTTTTTTTATTATTGATCTAACAGGAGTAGTTTGTAACGTCAAAACTATTATTCGAACAATATTTAACAATGTCGAATTTATAAATTGAAATGGAAAGTGCCGTTGGTATTGTTTGAAATATTAATATTTCAATTTTTCAAATCTTAGGGAATGGTTTTCAAATTAATACTATTGACATTCACAGAACCCAATAAGGTTGAACTTCCATCAAAATACAAATTAATTTATGTTTTTCTCATTTCCATGACAACGCAAGGTATACATCATATACGTCACGAATTCAACCATTTGACATTTAGTTCTTATTTCCATCTATGATTTCCATTTCTTGTTGTTGTAGTAGTTATACCTAGACCAGTATTTATAATTCCAAAGTGCACCAATAAAAAAAATAGCGTAAAGTATTCGTGGATAACTGGTATTTAAAACACTTGCTCTATTTCTAGCACTCCGCCGGCTTCGCCGTCGTGCTCGAAAAATCGCGCGTGTCTTAAAGGCCTTAATATCCACTTATACTTTAATATACTATTAAAGACACAAACTGGACAAACTCACGATATACGTCGTGAAACGTTGGACTGTAGTTGTAGTTGTCAGGCAGTTTTCAGGTTAGGATCATAGATAACACATTATACTTTGGCAAGTTTATCTGAAACAGTGAAAGGAATGCATTCGAAAACATTCGACATTGCCACATTTAACTATGAAAAAACTGAAGTGCTTACTATGTAGTGATAATAATTAGAAAAGGGTCTTTTCATTATCAACAATATTAAAAATATGATTAAACGTCAATTTTATAATGTACTTGTTTACTTGGAATCATTCTATTAACATTATTTTTTCAATTTATGAATATTTAAAGATGAACACTTTTCCAAATATGGGCTTTTTGAAGCTCTGGCAGCGTTGTACGAAAACCCTAATGACCACACCCTCGAATTACATAATTGGTGATTTGTATCGACCAGCTGACTTCTTATTGGTAAGCGCGTGCGTGAGATCTTCCCTCTCACTTCGTCAGTTGACTGATATTGATTTATCCAGTGGCGTTATACCTTTGTATTTTCAGTTTTACTTGGTAAAATAGGTACCGTACGCCATTTGTACGTTTGACAGATAGGCGCCATGTTTTTCCTCGCCTCTTACCGATCCCGTATAGCATGGAGACTCCATGCCGTATAGCTTCAGACAAACTTGCCAAACTATAGGATGTCAGCGCTGATATATTTGGAAGAATCTGCAACTACAACTAACGGCGTTACAGTTTTCATTAATTAAAAATTTTAGTACTGACGGGACTCTACATGTGGCAGCACCATCGCGCCTTCAGAGATCCCCTACCCTGATCTAGTCTGTGATGTCACCAACCCATAAGTTTTGCTCCTTCCAAAAATCACTCAATGCGTGTATGTGAAAAGTTGTAACCATATTTCTGATGTTTAAGCTAAATATTA
>CAJUYI010008684.1:0-10716 GCA_910591695.1 Galerucella pusilla
GAGGCCAACAAACAGAAATCTAAATTTCAAAGCATATAAAATATATAATTAAAAAGGCAGACACTATTGAGGGGGTTAACATATAATAAAAACACACCCTCAAGTTGTTTTTTTTTAATACAAAATGAAGTGTTTGATTCACGCTCCCATTTTAACTACGTCTTAATTTCATATAATAAAAATTAATTACAAAAAGGTAGACACTTCTGTTGGGGTTTAATTATCGAAAAACATGAAAATAAATATTAATTTTAATAGAAAGAGATAGGCAGCGCATAGTCGTGGATGTAAGCGAGAGCACCGATTACCGGCCTAGCTATGGTCAAAATAATACCATTGTACAAACGATAAATGAAGATTTGTATTGTGCAAATCACGAAGAGGCCGATACAAAAATCATTTATGATGCTTGTCAACTGGAAAATGAGTCTGCTGCCAATATTCTCATAAAATCTTGTGACACTGATGTTTTAATTATCATGCTTGGGAACATATGGATCACCTGAAAAGTGATAACTTAAACATTTACATGGAGTATGGTGCTGCTAATAAGAGACAAATTATAAATATTACGCATTTACATATTGAATTAGGGCCTACAGTGTGTACAAGTTTACCCGGATTTCACGCCATCACAGGATGCGATTATAACCCTTCAGTCTTTAATAAAGGCAAAAAAAGACCATATCAAATCATTAAGAACAATGTGGATTACCAAAACGCACTAACTGACCTTGCAAAATCTGATGTACCTGCAGGCCCTAATTCAATATGTAACTGCGTAATATTTATAATTCGTCCCTTATTAGCAGCTCCATACTCCATGTAAATGTTTAAGTTATCACTTTTCAGGTGATCCATGTTCCCAAGCATAATAATTAAAACATCAGTGTCCCAAGATTTTATGAGAATATTGGCAGCAGACTCATTTTCCAGTTGACAAGCATGATAAATGATTTTTGTATCGGCCTCTTAGTGATTTGCACAATACAAATCTTCATTTATCGTTTGTACAATGGTATTATTTTGACTGTAGCTAGGCCGGTAATCGGTGCTCTCGCTTACATCCACGACTATACGCTGCCTATCTCTTTCTATTAAAATTAATATTTATTTTCATGTTTTTCGATAATTAAACCCCAACAGAAGTGTCTGCCTTTTTGTAATTAATTTTTATTATATGAAATTAAGACGCTGTTAAAATGGCAGCGTGAATCAAACACTTCATTTTGAATAAAAAAAACAACTTGAGGGTGTTTTTATCATATGTTAACCCCCTCAAAAGTGTCTGCCTTTTTAATTATATATTTTATATGCTTTGAAATTTAGATTTCTGTTTGTTGGCCTCTGAATCAAACACTTTTTTTGGGCTAAGTTTTTGTATACCTTTCTCCTATGCGCAGTACCTCGTGTCCCCAGGTAGGGCTTGCCAACACTTGCCTACCTGCTCAGCTATCCATTCGATACTATAGCACAAAATTTCAAGGTGCATCAAACACTTCATGAAACACGTGTTACTAGTTCTCGGACTATAAGTATATTTCTGACTGACTGTCAATTCAGGGCAGCACTTACATTGCTAGTGAGGAGTCTGGTATTTTAGTTTTAAGCTAGAAAAACTGTGTCAATAATTGAAAATGCTGCTTTCACCATCATTTTTAAAACCAATAATAATCGACGCTTCTCAATATTATGTTGTTTTTGATCGATTTAAACAAACTCTTAACTCATAATTAATTTCAAAACAATGTTTGTATGGTTTTCTCTCCTATTTATTCGGTTATCAACTGAAGGAATAAATTAATCTAAAAACTCATGTCTTAAAGTTGATTAAATTCCCACCCACTTTATATTAAATTTTATCTGACATATACAATGAAGATGTCATTCCTCAACTTCAGCATAAACGATATTCTGTATTTATCTAATTTGGCGAATCCACGCTGTATAATTAATATCGTTTCTCAGCATAAACATTTATGGAATGCTGCTTCACTACTTTATCCTAGATATATTTCCATTAATTTATCTTCCCGTTCAGAAGACGCCAACGCGCCCGAAAGAAACATAATTTGCTGCCAGTATTTATATGTATGTTACAAGTTTTCTGGAACAAAACAAAATCGATACGTAAACCAATAAAGTACCCCAAAAATCGCATATAAGCTCGCCACAATAAAGCAAGTCATTCCGTGAGCCCTATGGTGACCGTGACATTGCTCGAACTTTCAACTTATTTCATAAACGATGCCGTCATTTATTATCCTGTCACTGTCACATAGAAAGTCGCAAAAAACGATGTCCTTGTAAAAATGTTCCATTAAAGCTCCGGAGCCTTAAGTCATCAGATGACGTTAAATAAAGCTGTGCTAACTAATTATTGTAGACAATGGATGTTTTCTTGCTATAATCAATTTCGGCGAGATAATCTGGCGTTAGCGAAAATTCCATTATTGTTGATATTTATAAAATTATTTCTCTACATTTCTCACGCTGTTCGGTCGCCTTAGATCATAAGTTTGCTGCTGCCAATCAGCATGTTTTGTCACTGTTATACTAATGAATGTTTAAATCAAATCAATTTATACAAGAGTTGAAGATAAAACTGATATTATTAATCTTTAAAATGTAGTATGCTGTATCCCTTGTAGAAATTGCGAGCATAAATATATTGGTCACACTAGCCAAAAATTAAAAAACCGCATTTCTCTCAACAAAAGTGATTCCAGATTTATTTATTTATTTACATATTCAGGGAACTACAAAAGTGAGAAAAAGACATAACTTACAAGTTACAACTCATTCCAAGAAAAAAAAATCCAAATGGCCTCGACAGCCCTAAGTACAGTCACTTAAGAGTCACATTGTTAAAATATGAAAATTCATTTTATAACATAGTGAGAATCCACAAAAACACGTGAAATTCGACTAATAATCGAGAAAGGGTTAAGAATAGTTCTTCTTCCATATGAGAAACAATAAAATGAAGAAATAGTAAAGACATTATCACTTTATCAAAAATAATTGAGAAATATATTTATGGAATACGAGGGAGGTACCAAAAATTAGTTAAATGCCATAAAGAAATATTGTAATATAAGTAATATAAATAAATATTCACGAAAGCTTGGAAATCTAAAAAGAGTACACTTTTTTTCCATTATTGCTGCTTACCCCAAAATTTGTCTGTTTGTATATACTTTAATAAATCAAACTAGAGATGGCAGTTTGAAATTTATAATGTATTTCATACACATGAACAATAAAAATGAATTAATTTAATTTGAATTTTACTTAACAAAAAAAAATATAATACAAATCACCTGAAATATATTTAAACTTTAAACCAAACTTTAAGCAGGAATCTTGATAACTTCTTTCTAATTTATTAAAATCCTTTCACATAATTTCAGAATTTTCAAAAGCTTTATGAAAGTTTCTTGGCTAATAATAAATCTAAAAAGAAAGAACCTGAAAAATAAAAATTATTAGTTAGGTGATAAAATCTGACACTAGTAAAAATGGAAAGAGTACATTTATGAACATATTTAACTAGGTGTGAACTTAGATTTTTCAACTCGAACGGAAGAAAGGACATAGCAACAGAAATTAAAATAAATGTCAAATAATTTTTAAAATTTCTCAATCAAAAGATAAAAATAACCATAATAGTTATTTATGTACCAAGGGTATAAATATAGTTGAAATAATACCCTTCTTGGTGTGCGTCATCGATTGTTATTGTCTTTCTAACACATTACGCAGGAAGAAATGGAAAAAAAGGCAGGTCTGTGATTAATCCTAATCAAAATATCGTAATAATGAACTGTTTAAATGTATTACAAACGTTAACCCTAATCTTTGACTTACAAAAATTTGATTGGTTGATGTTTAGATTACGCTCAAGCTCAACCTATCAATCGAGAGTTTAAAATACTAAGAAGGCGTTACTTTCATAGCGGCAATAAGTCTAACGTCTTTTTCTACTGTCACACTAACAGTTCTTGACAGGTCTGTACTTTGTTGTTTAGGGTCAATTATTATTTATGAAAAGTGAATATTAATCTTATTGTTTTATTTAAGTATATGAATAATACAAAAATATGCCTGAATACACGGAAAAACATCAATATTTTGAAAGTTCTCAAGTATTTTCAGTTAGAAAAAGAAGCTGGTAATTATTAATTGCATATCCTTCTCGAATTTGGCTAAATACAATCCTGATGATCTTATTTATCAAATTTAAGGTTAGCTATATGTCAAAATAGCAAATAAAATAAACGACATGCCGAAAACCCGGATATACGTAACAATCGATGACGCACACCAAGAAGGGTATTATTTTAACTATATATGCTTATGCCCTGAGGGCGACGTCTTACGAAACCGAGGGCCTCTGGCCCGAGGGTTTGTTAGTCGCCCGAGGGTATACACATCTGTTTATGCCTGCGGTGCATACAAACTTTTATGTCATACTAGTTCGTTACTGCAATCCAATATCAATACAAATCAGTGTTTTAAAAAATCCGGTTCGAATAAATAAGTGAATGTTGACAAACGTAAATGTCATAATATCACAATACATTTCATATGTGTCAAAGTTAAAATGAACGAAGATTTGGAAATACAGTGAAATTATTCCTGTTTCTCAATTATTGGTGCTTCGTTGCTCAAAACTCTTATTAAACTATACATAGTTATATTATTATATTATATTATTATATATACAGATATATTATATATATAGCTATTCAATGCGCTGCCCTTCAAAAGGTTACAGTTTTCAACTCGTTTAGCTTTTGCCATGTCTATAAATAAGTCTCAAGGCCAAACAATGTCCATTTGTGGTTTAGATTTGCAAAATCCATGTTTTTCTTATGGGCAGCTATATATTGCATGTTCACGTGTAGGAAAACCTTCGAACCTATTTGTGTTGGCGAAAGACAGGTTAATCAAAAATATTGTGCACCGATTAGTGCTAAATTATATTGAAATTGAAAGTATTTATAATTCAAGATAATAAATATTATTGCTAGAGAATTTTAAACTATCATTTATAAGTTAAACTGTCACATTTTATTTACTAAAAACTTTGTAATATACTCACCTGTTACAAACTTGAATAAAAATAATAATAAATTTTGAATTCAATTCTTTTGTATTGATTTTTGCTTTACATGAATTGTGCGAAAACTTTGATCAATTGTGTTCCTTCCCCTTCAAATTCCAAACCAGTAAACTTTTATACCAGCTATAACGTTTCCGTCTTCGTTCGTGAATAATAATTTCATTGTAATAAAGGGTGACGGTAGTAGAAAATCAGTCATGAAGGTAGCCATGCTTTTTTCCACAAATGGCATTTATGTGAAAAAGCATGGTGGTGCCCATGTCTGACGTTCTTCTACCGTTCCACTTGAATAGTATGTATAACAACGCTCGGGATCCTATAATTTTTTGATATTTTCACTCTTCTCAGTAGTAATACCCCCAGGGTCTTGATAATACCGAGATAATTTTGTCATAGAGAATGCTGAAAGCGTGTTGCTTGATAATAGCCCAAGGCCGCAGGCCGAGGGCTATTACTTTTGAGCAACAAGCTTGAAGGATTCTCTACGATAAATTAACTCCAATGTTAAAATGTCATATATCTGGAAATGTTATTGTCACTTTGACATCGATAAAAAATGTGCATCCTTTTTTATCGCGATAAAAACTCCTCTTTCTCAATATCTAGTAAGCGGACGTCACTTTTACACAATGACAGTGAGTCGCAAGTTTGGTTACTTATAATTTAAGTTGTTCATCCATATATTCTGTCGTTAATTTATCTTGCCAAAAAGCGCTCGAGCTTTTCTTTTATCAGATAAATTTCTCTGTAACTCAAAGTTTTGCCAATCACTAAATTTGCTCGAAAAACTGACATTAGATAAAATCGGTCCACCTTCGGTGTCGCGATTTTATCATGTCAGTTTTTCTCGTAAAATTAGTGATTGGCAAAAGTGTTTCGTTGCAAAGAGAAATTTATCCGATAAAAAAAAAGCTCTTGTGTTTTTACTGTTGACAAATTTTTGACTATTTATCAAGACCCGAGGAGTATTCGATAGGATAATTTTTTACTTTGTAGATGACTTGAAATTAAGTAATTTGATTGGTTACTATATCCAGTAAAAAATTATCAGTAGTAATACGCCTAGGGTCTTGATAATACCGAGATAATTTTGTCAAAGAGAATGCTGAAAGCGTGTTGCTTGATAATAGCCCAAGGCCGCAGGCCGAGGGCTGTTATCTCTGAGCAACACGCTTGAAGGATTTTCTACGACAAAATTTTGAGTATTTATCAAGAACCGAGGAGTATTCGATAAGATAATTTTTTACTTTGTAGATATCAAAAAATTGATTGTCAATCTAACGTTTAATAATTTATTAGTTATAATCAAACAAATATTATTCATTTCTATTCAAAACCACAGTTGTGAAAAGTACAGTTGGTAAATTTATTGAATCCTTAGATGCAATAACAAATATTCGCGACATTTTCAATCCAGTTGTCAGTTTGACGTTTAATTAATTTTTAATAAAAAATAAACAACAAACTGAAAACACCACATGTAGGGTATTATCGCTGTAATACAGCGGTGATTAGATGAAATTTGACACATGACTTGAAATTAAGTAATTTGATTGGTTACTATATTCAGTAAAAAATTATCTAAGTTATATATTACAATATATTTTCGCTATGTCCAAAACTATTCTCAGTATATTTAAAGAAAAAAAGCTGCATCTACTACAAGAATTAAAACTTGCAGTGACAGACTTAAGAAAAGAATTTCATCTTAACTGTACGACAACATTTTGTCAATTCAGTTCAAGGGCATAAACAATATTTCTATGGATTCTATTTTATGATTCTACCCTGTTATTGGAGAGTTAGTCCTCTTTATCTTTGAAAGCAATTATAGTCAGCTTGAAAGACAAGCACTTGCAACCATTTTGGTGCTAATCACTTTTATAATTATTTATTTGTAAATCAGTTCTCACCTATCACCGATAATGAGCTAATTTCAAGAATTTTCCAGTTTCTGGACATCCAGCGACAAATAGATGACTAGGAGAAAGAAACGTGCAGACTTTGAAGCATATATGAAAGCGAGTAGGTATAACAGTACATCTATTCGAGACAAAGTCCAAAACATTTTGTTTCGGTATCGAGTGACACCACCAGCTTGTAGTGTATCTCCTCCTTGTATTTTTACCGGAAGACACGAATCCATTTGGATGATATTTTTCCTTATCGACCTCGAGCCTCATAGAATCCATACAAACCGATACCTTCATTTCAAGTGGGGGAGAGATTCCAGGCTAGAGTTTCCATGGATAATAAAAACATATGGTAACTTGGGAATGTTGAGATGAGACTTGGAGACTTGAAACCATCGCTAGTCCAGAAAAGGACAGTATCCTTTGGACCCAGTCAGTAATTCCAGCAGTGAGCTTATCCAGATTTATTGAATGATAGTCATTTAGCTGAACCATTACCTGATGCGTCCTTATTACGATCTCAAGAAGACCACCTGTTTGGTCTAAAGACTACGCAGTGGTATAAAATAAAAATTATTCTTTCAACTTTCACTTCAAAACAACCAAATTGTGTAAAATTGTTTGATAGTCTCTTCTGCGTGTGGTGGCTGGGTCGGGATCAATCTAGATATCTTGTTGCAAACAAAAAAAAGGGTTTTAGTAACAACTTTGTCACATTCACCATGTATTTAAAGTAAATTTAAATAATTTTTATTATTTAAATCTAAACGAGTCATATCTATCACTGTGCAGTTGTAAATTATTATTCATGGCAGGTAAACATACAGCCTCTTGAAATAAAAGAATAAATAACACGGCTAACGGAATGGAATAATTAATATTTTCAAATACATGTAAATATGGTGCTTAAAATTTAATATAGAATCCGAGAAGTAAATAATACACATGGTGTCACCTTTACAGCCAGTTTCACAATCGGTGGTTAACTCCTAGGGTCAAATAACCTTGACCGAAACTTTAACCCTCACTTTAACCAGGGACATGTTTCACAATCATCATTCATCTGCAGGTCAGGTAACCATGACTGTTCATTAATTTTAGTTGCGTTGGTATGAAATCCAACACTGATTTTCATGTTTCATGTCAATTGAAACAAAAAAGTTGTGTGGTTATGTTTATTTTATGTCTGAGTGACGACAAATTTTTGAATAAAATAGTGCTTCAAATTTAATTATGGAAACACAAATAAGTAAGAGATGTTCCAACTTTTCTAAAGAAGAGGAGCATCTATTGGTTTCTTTAGTGAGTAGATATAAGAACATAATAGAATCTAAAGAAACCAATGCGGTGACCTGGAAGATTTCTTCTGAGAGCCTTTCTACAGTTCTCTTGGACAACAGATACCACGTTTTGTGACAGATACGTGACAGATACAGCAATAGCTTTAATTGTTAGGTTAGAATCTCCAGGTTATTATTATTACCACTAGATTTTCTGGTGGTTAAATATTCTGAGAGTTAACCATAACTTGAACCCTTTACTGAACAATGTGAAACACTTGTTTTGAGGTAACCAAGGGTTATTTGTTAACCTCAGGATAACTTGACATTGTGAAACCGGTCGTTAAAATAACAAAGTTGTCATTCACTTTGGGTTTTTATAACCGGAAGTGTGTCAAAATAGTAACTTGTTATCCAACTATAGTAATTTCTATAGAAATCGTGTGTGGATATGAATAGTTATTTGGTATTTCCACACTTTTTACACCACAGAGCAGATGAAGGCTTTCAAAAGTTCACATGTCTACAAATATTCTGAATTTGGCTTTGTGTTGAAAGAATTTGTTATGTTCGAAACCTCGAACAAACGAATTTATCAGTCGTATCAGTTCCACATGAGAATATGCGAATAAAATCTGGCGCAGAATGTCAGAAAACCAAATAAATATAACCTGTGACTGAAGCATGCTTATAGATCATAGCAATTATTATTATTCTCAAGTTTTTTGATAATACTTTTGAACAAAAATTAGTTAGGAGGTCCACATTTTAGTATGCTGCTACTTGATCATCAAAAAATGTTTTTCATTTGCGGTCAATCTACGGCGCTGTACTTTAAATTGTTTTACCATAAGATGTATTTTCTTCAATCAACTCTTTTGATCATGTAACTCAGAGAAGACGACAGAAATTAACGAAAGTTATTCAACTTCTAGTTTTCCAGTCGTGGAAAAACGTTGAATGAAAGTTTTATTCTAGTTTTCGTTCACAAATTGCAACTTTAACGTATAATTCGTATTCTAAACCTTGAGGACAATAAGAGCTATACGATAGTTTGGGAAACTTTCTGGTTTAAATCAGACAATCGTGTTTCCTGATTTTTTAAACTGATCCCACTGAAATTTACATCAACTGAAGTCGAAGACTCGGTCGAAGACATTATGTTCTCTTCAGTTTTGTTGCCAAATAAACGTGAGAGAAGAGTCTATATCATTTCACCAACCAGCATTTTCATTTTCATATTTTAATTGCTAGATGTAGTAGATGAAGACAGATGAAGGCATTTGATTTACACAGGATTATTTTAAAGAATAATAAATTCATCATACGGAGTGAATTACATTTGAGTGACATCGGCACCATTTTTCTTTCAATTCGCGGATTTGAATTGGTAAGCTAATACCAAAAACGCAAGCGTTGTTAATAGAATTTATTATTCACAAAATATTAATATATGTCGGGTTTGTTCGAACACTTATAACTCGAGAACGGCTGGACCGATTTTCATGGTTTTACATCGCCAGAATGGCAGAATAACTATGAAAATCATTGGAAAATTGTCGAAAAAATAAAATAAAAGCGAAAAAATTGAAATGAAAAATATTTACTGGCTTCGTAACTGTCAAATATTTAATGTTCATTCCGTCGATATGGTAAACTCTCCATGAAATTAATTGCTATATAACAAATGGACAAATGTTAAAAAAAATCTATTTATCTCACTGAATCATTTCTTATTATTGCAATTCCTTTGATACTCTCCATCTATTCAAAACTATTGATTGTGTAACAAATGAACATAAAGCCGCTAATAACCGCCGCTAACTGAATTTTCAAACTACTTGGATGTGCCTTGTTTACCACCGCACAATTTACAACTGAAGGCGGGCTAATGGTTCGAGATTTCAGAGATTACTACACCTAGAAAAATATTTATTTGTGACAATTAAAATCTTATTATGTCAAATAAATATGATTTTCCATATGGCCTAACTAATATTTAATTTATCGTTAAGGAAGGATTTGTCCGTAAAGTAATATTGCTGATGAATAAAAACATATTCATTGTCATCAATAAAATGAGTTATCTATCGAAAATTACATTTATTCTTGTAAAAGTGTATCATATTCGTCTCAAACAACATTTATTAAGGTAGGTTTAAATTAAATAAAGTAGTTTTCCAATGAAAAATACTTATTTTGGCAAGCTACTACTACTAAATGTGCAGGCCTTGTCCTGGACAACTCAAGCCAAGGTTCGGCACTGAGGCCACTGGCGGGCCCATTGTGCCATTCCTGCTACCCAGACATCCATGAAGCTGAGCCCTTCAATAAAGGCCACAACCTTTTCCAATGGATGTCTGCTTGTGTCTCCAGGGGCCATAACAGGGACTCC
>CAJUYI010008685.1:0-10714 GCA_910591695.1 Galerucella pusilla
AGAGGGGGAATATTAGAGTGGCAGACTTGACCCTCATGATCATAATTATTGTAGGTGGCTAGCATGTTTTTACTTTCGTTTAATTTCTCCATTATTTCCAAAAAAAATTATAACCTGCCAATTTATTATCAAAATGCCCTTATTATTTTATTATGATTAATTTGAGTAATTTTTTCAGACATTCTAGTGTGCCAATATGCACCATTTCAAGCTAAAATTTCTGATGTTCAACAGAACATCAATGAGTGGTTCAGATTGTCTAAGCAACGACTTCAAAAATTGAATTAAATTATCCACTATAATGAATGTGAATAAAAACTACTGATTTTATATGATTGATTTTAAATATCCTACACATTTTCTGTTAAGTCAGACTTTCTTTCATAGGTTTCATATATTGTGTCAAATATTAATTAAGTATTAGGAGCTTTTAAATGACTATGAGTACAATTCGTATAATAGTCTGGAGGATGAATTGTTATAGTGATTCAGTAAAAGTTCATAGTAATTGATTTTCTACAGTTATAGACTTTACCTATAAAAGTGGTTACCTTATATTTACATACATCTCAGATAACTCCTGGGATATTATAGTAATATGCTAGTAACCTCACAATTACATATTTATGATGTAGTCATTATATCAATAATAATGTAATATTCATCTTGAATTGACATAAAAGTGATGTAAGTATAGTCAAATAAAATGTATGTAAATAAGTATGTCACCTGATGCGGACATTTCGCACAGTCTAGTCATGAGTTTTGAACTTTGTTGTTATCTCTTCTGTTACATAAGTGATCAACAAAGTTATGTATAATTGAAATAATATTTACATAATTGTGTTTACTGGGTTAAAGAAGCAAATTTTTCTTAGAATCTAATAATTTAAGGGAAAGAGGTTACGAATTATTTTTACCTAGAAAAAATACCAGGATCGGCATAAGTCAGGCAACGCTCTCGAAATTTCGACATATGTCCGGCAACGCTCATAAGTCTGGCAACGCTGTCGAAAAAGATCGACCCTGAGCATGGTCGTGCGTCAGATAGTTGTGTCTGTGTGCTCGTCGAATAGACACGTTTTCAAAATGAATAACCGATACAAGTTTACGCTTCAAGAAAGAATTTTTTTGTTACCTCGTATCTGCGTACGAACGCGGATTACGACACTATGTTTACCGAATTTCAACAACAATTTCCGAACTCGCCGCTACCAAATCGTACAACAGTGTGGAAGACGTACAAGCAATTCTTAAGAACGGGCTCTGTTGCCGACGTCCCGCGTTCTGGACGACCGGTATCTGTAACAACTAACGAAAATATGGGAACAGTGGCGCTAGCGTTAGTTGAGCAGCCGAACCAATCTGGAGTGCGGCTATCGGGAGAACTTCAGATATCCGATCGTTCTTTACGACGAATGCTGAAACGCATGCACTATAGAGTTTACCGTCCGCGTCTCGTCCACGCACTTCACGAAGATGATTTCGATCGCAGATTGGAATTTTGCGAGTGGTACCTCGGATGCAGTCAGGATGATAGGCGGTTCCAGCATTCCATTTTATGGTCGGATGAAGCAACTTTCAAGCTGAACGGTACGGTCAATAGACATAACTGCGTGTACTGGAACGACCAGAATCCTCACGTCTTCATGGAAAAAGAATTAAACCTGCCTGGGGTGTGTGTGTGGGCAGGTATCCATGCTGGAGGTCTTGTGGGTCCGTACTTTTTTGAGGGTCACGTGACGGGACAAAGTTATCTGGAAATGCTCGAAAATTTACGTGGACAAATGGACAACGATCCAACACTGGCGAACATCCGTCATTTCATGCAGGACGGAGCTCCGCCGCACTACGCGTTATGTGTGCGGGAGTACCTCAATGTTCATTTTGGAGAATGGATAGGCAGACGAGGATTCATTGAGTGGCCCGCACGATCATGTGACCTAACACCCTGTGATTTTTTTTTGTGGGGCCTTCTCAAGGACCACGTTTTCGCAACAGGACCACGCACCCTTCCCGACCTCCGAACCGCAATTGAAGAAGAATTTGAAACTCTTCGCAGACAGCTTGAAATGCTTCGCCGGACCTGCCTCTCCGTTGAGGAACGTTGCCGTAAATGCATCGATCAGGATGGGCATCAATTTGAACACTTATAGTAACCCTTTTTCGAATACCTTTTGTATTTTTTTTAATAAATATATTTTGACGCTGCATTTATTTATCTTAATGCAAATTGGTTGCCTGATGCAAATTGGTTGCGAGACTTATGCCGACCCCTGTATAACGTGTAGAGGAATAGTAAAATATATTGATAAATCGTTTTCGGATGAAATGTTGGTTAATTATTCAGACACAATAATTCAAAATACTAAGGTTCTCGAGGCCAAAAGGTTTATGAGGAGAGTCAAAATAATAAAGAGAAACTTAAAGGAAGCGGAACAGAATCCGGGAGGATCTGGTGCCGATGGGGATGTGAAGATAATCCCAACGGAGACGGTCAGATACAGTCATTTGCGGTATCGAACATCGAGTGCTACCCTATGTTATGCCAGTATCTCAATGCTTCAATTGCCTACATTACGGTCACATTAAAAAACTATGTAAATCTAATAAAGCTGAATGTTTTAATTGCGGAGAAACTCATGAAGAAACGCAAACATGCCACATTAATACACATTATGTCCCGACCTCAGAACAAAGCGGTAGTGAAGAGGAACAAGGTCCGTCTTACAGAATTTCAAGGGAAAATCCCCATATTTTACATCAAATAATGAGTCTAGCTACTTCACTTAACCATAATGATATGGAGCACGTGCTCCAATTTATTGGTAGGTTAACAAGAACACCCGGTATAGATATAATAAATAAAGAAGCATTCAGAAACACACGGGAAACAAAATGAAGCTAAGCAAAATAATACTAAATTTAAAAAAATCAATAAAAATACAATCACTAATAAGAGTAATTCAGCTTCAGGTTTGAGAATACTCCAATGGAATATTCGCAGCCTGAAAGCAAATTATAATCAACTGAAAATATTTGTGTATAAAATAAAACCGGATATAATTATTTTAAATGAAACTTGGTTAGATGATAAGTATTATTTTAATATCAAGGGTTTCAGTATATATAGGCAGGTTAGATATAATGGTTATCATCATCATCACACTAGTTAATAACAAGATAAAACATCAACTTCAGCCAACAATAAAATTTCAATCAAGTATGCAATCACTCACAATCAAATTAATTACACATAATCGTATAGTCGGAGATTAAACCTTGCTTTCAATTTTGTATTGATAATCAAGTGGGTCAAATTAGAGTAATTTCATCACAGTTTGGGAAAAAGGATGCGTACAATAATTAATGTTTTTTAAATAAATTTTCAAAAAAATTTTCAGTAAATACTTGGATATATACTGATGGGTCCATCGATATGGGAACAAATAGTGCAGGCTGTGGAGTTTTCATAGTAATCAAATACAAAAAACACTACGCAGTATGTTGTTTAAATTGCGAATATTTTAGACTCATCAGTTGAGAAAACTATACTTTGCGCTCATAGAATCTCGTCTGGGATATGGGATATTGGCTTGGGAAGGTATTGCAAATACTCTCCTTAAGAAAGTAGAAGTCCTACAAAAACAGTTTTTAACCCTGCAGTAGACGCGCCCGGACTGAGGGTCCGATCGAAAAGTCATGCGCTGATAACTTTTATTTCACAAACGTTACTCTGTCTAGGTTTTAAGTATTTGTTAGAATTGCTGTTGTGTACAATAGTCTTGAAAGACACAGCTTAGAGTTCAGTAGTTCAGATTATTTTTTAATTTTCGGATTGTGAGTCCGACGCGTCTACTTAAGTTACATTTATTTACCAAATACTTTTTTTTGTAATTGGACTGTGAGTCCGGACGCGTCTACTTACGTTATGAAACTGAACGCGTCTACTGCAGGGTTAAAAAATCAAGATTGTTTCCATGTATTATATAAAGATAATAAAGTAATGGATATGCGGCAGCTTTATTTTTTTAACATTGCAGTACAGCAATTCAAGAGAAGGGAATTTCTAGTTTATGTAGATCATGCACATAATACCAGATACAAAAAAGAGAAATCCCTAGAAACAGTATTTACTCTAAAAACTGCTACAATGCGATCTCTTGAATACTTGGCCAATAGAGTGTACAACTACCTCCCAAAAGATATAAAGGATGCAAAAAGTGTTTTTTCTTTAAAAAAGAAAGTTAAAAATTACCTTTGGTTAAAAGAAAGATCTTCAATTAAAGATCTAATTGAACCTAATAGGAGTTGAAAATATTGTAATGTAATATTATTAAATATATTTATTTTGGTCCTAGTTTAGTTTTAGTCTTTTTACTTAATGTTTTTAATTCATAATCTCTAAAATTTTTACATATTCAAATTATATCTGTCACTTTTCTTATCTGTTTTGTTTTTTTTATTTAACACTATTTGTTTCACTCATTGTATGTACTTACTAACACCGAGCTAACCATGCCTTAGTTTCCCCACACTTAGGCATTGCCTTAGTGGGTAAATCGGTTTGTTTGTCAGCCAGATATCAGATAAGCCAAAATATTTATCACATTGTCATCTGTCTGAGCGGTCTTTTGACGAGGAACTTGATTTTTACCGCTTGGAAAACAACCAGTTCTTAGCTTCCGTTCGACATAGACAAAAGTATTTTTGCTTGGAGTTATTCTATAAGGAAAACGATTTCTGTACAAACCTTGAGCATGAGTTTTGTTTTTTCCACATTCTCCATAAATAAGTAGCATGTCAACATATTCATCGTAAGTAAATATTGAAGGCATTATTTACTTATTATTATAGTGTCTTTACAAAAATATGACTAATAATGATAGTTCTTGAATAAAATTCACCTAAAAATAATGAATGACAACCTAAGTTGTTGATACTATTGTTTCACAGCCACCTAAATTTTTGAGTGCAAAATATTACTTTAATAAATTTTATAAAAATAAATAGCCCCTATTATCATTACTGCACAATACAATGATGACAAGTGTGGTATCGTTGAATTTGTTTTTAAATGATGTATCCAAAATTGTAATATTATACCGGTTGTCCCATTTAAAAAAGTTATGTTGAGGTCACGTGAGCCGAAATGACAGGAAAAACGGAAGTCATTTTATAATGAATATAAGCATCAGTTTCGACTGTTTATATCTGCCAAATTTCATACATGTCATATGAACAGTTCTCGAGAAATTGGACTGTCAAAACGTCGTGGGACACCCTGTATATTTTTATTAAAAGGATCAGGACTTTGTGTGCTTAAGTCAGTACAAATTACATGCAACCATAGAGGGGGAGTCAGCAAGTACACTGACAGAGCAAACAAGGTCAATTTGTTATTATAGATAAATTAACTCCAACGTTAAAATGTCATATACCTGGAAATGTTATTGTCACTTTGACATCGATAATAAAAGGTGCATCCTTTTACACAATGACAATGAGTCGCAAGTTTGGTTATCTATAATCTGTCTGTCAGATTTTTTAATTTTAAACATATAGTGCTTTTATTTTGAATCGGTGTGGTAATTATTCAACTTTGTTGATATAAAAACCCAAAAGATGAATCGTTTTGATGAAGTTTCGACTGAGCAAATTACGACAAATATCGAGAAACCTATACCACAATCTAAAAAAAACACAAAAGCTCCAATATGGAGACAATTTATGGAGTTTTGCCAAGTTCGAAAGTATGAATTGTCCGAAATAATTCCATTACACGAAGTAGCAAATATATTAAAGGATTGGGCCTATAATATGAAAAAGAAAAATGGAGATGATTATAAAGAATATGCGGTTAAATCAATTTGGAATTCGACTGCGAAGATGGTACAAGAAAAATATTTCTGTGAGTACAATATTAAATTTAATCCTTTTCTCGACATAACTTTTAAAGAAGTTCGTGATGCGAGAAATAGTAAAAGGAAAGAATTACAAGCTATTCCAGCGAAAAGGAAGGTATGTTCTGTAGCATTGGACAATAAAGATATACTGAAAATGGCAAAATTGTGGAATGCAGAAGAACCAGAAGGACTACAAAAAAGATTTTTTCATATAGCTTTTTATGAATTAGCTTGGAGGGGAGGAGAAGCTGTAAACTGTAAAATATACCATTTTAAAGAAGAAAAAACCACGATGGAATTCCAACAAATAGATTTGAATATAATTCAATATTTTCGAAGACGGCACAAGGTGGATCGAAAAAATTGACCGACTTCAAAGGGTTAGTAAAAAATGAAATGGATGAAAGTATTTGTCCCGTTAGATTAATAAAATTACTCTTACAAAAAAGAAATGAACACATAACATCCGATCGACTTTTTTAACTCCAAACCCCTTTTGGAAAAACACAAATTCTAAAGGTTGGTATAAAAATGTTCCGCTAGGTGTATCAATACTATTTCTACTTGGACCAAAAATTCTGCCACTAAAATTGGACTCGACATCACAAATAATAAAATTACCAATCATTCAAATCGCGCTAGTACAGTGTCTCAATTAGCAAAAGCAGGAGTAAGTGAACAACAGCTTATAAAGATAACGGGACACTCATCATCTTCTTTAATTAAACCCTATCTTCAAATTGACCATGAACATCATGAGAATCTCATTAGTTCCTTACGATCCTCGAGTTCGAGATATACAAAATGAATATTCCACGTGTGTGAATACCACAGAAGAAAATTTTCAAATCAGTACACCAAAGCAAACAATTTATAACAGTTGTGTATTTAATAATTGTACTTTCGAATAATCGAATTTTATTGCATTAATAATAGTTATTTATGTATCAAGAGCGTAAAACAGGCGTTTATGGACCGCAACGTATAAGTAAGAGCCCGAGCCGCAAGGCGAGGGCTTTTAACACCTAAGGTCCATAAACGCTGTTCACGCCTGAAATACATACAATATTTTATGCACGACCGTTTTAATAGTCATTTATTAATAAATATACAAAATTTTATGCACGACCGTATTAATGATAGTTTATTAATAAATATGTATTATTTTCTATTTTCCACCTTTTGTGAGTAGGTTATTATAAATGTTTCAAGTTGGATAAATTTTATACCTCGATATTGTTATAACTCACCCTGGATAACAATCTACCAAATTATTTGTATAGTTAAATAAAAATAAGTCTCTTCTCTTTTTTCGAATCCACCAACCATTTACGCAAATAAAAAATATCTCCCACTCCACAAAAAGCTTGAAGATACCGGCTTTGATCTCCAACAATTTCACAAAACACTCCCTATCACTTATAATAACCCACCATGGATCATTAATATCCCTTCTATAAACACTTCCTTACAAATATTCCCTAAAGACTGTACCAACCCTGTAACGATCCAATCCCATTTCCTAAGAATACTGAATGATTATCAACATCACATAATGTACACAGATGTAACCAAATCCACAAGAGGCGTCGGAGCTGCAGTTATTTCCGGTAACTTGAAATATAACCTACGGCTACCAGATATCAGCAGCATATTCACTGGAGAACTTTCCGCTATACTACATTCCTTAAAATTGCCTGTGCCCAACAATTAAAACATTTTGGTTATTACCGACTCTCTAAGTGCCGTGCAAAGTTTAAAATCCGTCTACTCAAACCACGAAGTCATTCTAAAAATCAAGAACCAACTTTTCAAACTTCAGTCCGATAATAAGAATATATCCTTCTTATGGGTACCATCACACACCGGTATAAAGGGTAACGAAGACGCCGATATCTCAGCTCAAGAATCAGTCAGCAACAGTCATACCCCAAAATTGGAGCTGATACCACACCAAGACCACAAAGCAACTGTCAGGAGCTTTGTTGTAGATAAGTGGCAACATAAATGGAACCTTCAGAACCATAACAAAATGCATGAAGTAGTGACAAATGTGAGAGAAACCCCCTCCCTACCGACTACAAGAGCTGAACAAATTAAAGCTACCCGATTAAGGATTGGACACACAGCCTTAACGCACAAATTTATACTAAATAAAGAAAAGACCCACCTCAATGTTCCCAATGTAATGAAAATATGTCCATTAAACACATTATCCTAGAATGTCCCCAGTTTGCAATCCAACGAAGACAGCATAAGATCCCAACTCCTTACAGTTAGCTCTCGGAGACCAAATTAACGATTCCTTGAAATAGGGTATTTGACAATTTTTTTTTAAACACCATTAGAAGATTGTCTGGCCTCAGTTAAGTACTCCAAATTTTTTACTAAGCGGGAAAGTTGCCAAAACCAACTTTAAAAATTTTATATTTAAATAGCGCGCCAAAACGCGCTGATTTTTTATGACGTCAGTGATCTTGTCGCTCCGCCTACCGCATCCCGAGCGACAAGATCACTGACCAGCCGAATCGGAACCATCGGCTCGACCTGCGGCCGCCCACCTGAGCTGGCCTATAAGAAACAAGCAAGCAGCGAGACCTCTTACGTCACAATAAACTCACATATTTTCCCGCGCTGAGTAAATATTTGAAAATTACCATTTTTGTTAAGTTAATAAAAAATCACTGGTTTAATTTATTTGTGTGAAATATTGATTTCTGGCATAATAGTACCACAAAGTACCTGCTCCGACTCTTTTTTAATTTTTTCCGCTCATAGGAAAATACCCTATTGTTCAAAGCCATCAACATGTACAATTTATAATCATAATGTAACTGATATATGTAACTGTAAATGTAACTAGTATATGTACTGAACTGCCAATAACCCTAGTGGTTGACGCAGTATGTTAAATAAGAAAAATAAAAAAAAATAAGTCTTATTGAAACTAATGAGATGATAAAACAATTATCTATATACCTATACGCGTTACCATAGCAACCAAGTCAATAGGACAAGAATAGGTAGATGGAGGAAATTGAATGAAATTTTAAGAATTATTAATGGACTGTACATTTGATAATCTCCATAACTTTTAGCGTCTTCGAGAGCAATCGAAGGACCACCGATAATGAGGTATCGGACCTTGTTATTCTTGGCTTAAGCCAGAGGAATGACTCTAATAAATAAAGGTTTCAGTCGAAATAAATCAGGTGAATGAAAATCCAGGCTTCCAGCAGGTATCTATTTATTTAGATGAACAACGGGAAAAACTATAGTCCTAAATTGACACTAAGAGAGTAATATACACAGGTTATTAAAGTCTATGTTAGATATAGAGTTTATGAAGAGTTTTAGAGGAAAATATACACAAATTATTTAAGTCCGTATAGGTATTAAAGTTCATGACCGATATTATAGCTACCGTTTACACTAAATTAAAGAAACCAACCGCACAATTTACAGTTCACTATTGATGTCAGTGAGTGATATTATTATAAACAAATAGTCTGAAGTGATCAGCGAAGATAAAATATTGTTAATTTTAAAACATAATCGATTTGAATGATTTGGCAACTGTGCCAGATAGATGGCTCCTGTTTGGAACCACGTGAAAATTTGATAATCAAATCCAGAGAAACAAATTAACCTTTAAGTAACTGTACTTACAGTAATCCTCAAAATTGACACTAACTTAAACAACTAAAGAAAATTGAATAAAACCCATTTTCTAGGGTGAGAAAACATGAGAGAGAAGCACTGAGTACCACTCGGCAGATTGCCTTTCTATCGACTACTACTCTAACGTGTAACGACGACTTTTCGGTTATTGTTTTTAGCGGTCTTTAAGAGAATCGGCTAACATCGCCTAATTTTCGCGCCAACAGGGAACTGTGGACGTGGTAGCGTAAGGGTGAGAATTAAATATTGTCAGGGCCGTACGGACCCGCTTTGTGCGAATTTTAATTGAAATTCGTACAGTAGACGCCATTTTTATTTACAGTCGACTTCACGTATTGCAAGTTTCTTAGTATATTTTCGAAGAAGTTTTATATATTTTGTTTATTTAATGGACAGTAATGACGATGAAATAGTTTTCGGAACACCACCGGAAATTTTTAAAGCAGCAGAAGATGCAAAATTAAGTTTACTACCCGCCAATTTTTAAGAGAATATACGATAAGGTCTACGATGAATTTGTTAGCTGGTGCAAATTGAAGAATGTTTTAGATGGTAACTATACAGAAAATGTACTTCTTGCATTTTTTCTGGAAAAGTCCAAATGCCGTAAGCCGTCGTCTCTATGGTCATATTATTCGATGTTAAAAGCAATTGTAAATTTGCACAATAATATAAACATCGTTAGATATTCAAGATTGACAACATTCTTAAAACGGAAATCAGACGGTTATAAACCAAAAAAATCAAAAATTCTAACCAGGGAAGAAATGGAATTATTTTTAGTAGATGCTCCAGATAATTTATATCTTATGATGAAAGTAAGTTAATTGTTTTTTTTTTTATTTTAGACTATTATTATTAATATGATTATTTATTGTAGGTTGCACTAATTTTTGGTATTTGTGGAGCATGTCGTCGAGAGGAATTAGCTAATATTTCAATAGACAATATTCAAGATTTAGGATCAACGTTATTGGTAACCATACGAGCATCTAAAACTAAAATTGACTGCATTTTCAGTGTGATTGACAAAGAGCAGTAATCACCAAGTTATCTCGACTTATATCGAAAATATGCTTCACTACGTACGACAAATACCAACCACGGACGTTTTTTTGTGTATTATC
>CAJUYI010008686.1:0-10714 GCA_910591695.1 Galerucella pusilla
GCTAAAGTAATGTTATGTTTTGCGGCCTTTGAAACTTACTCTGTATATTATCCAGTGAAGACAAGCCACAGGTGAATACTCGACAAATATTTAGAATTCCAAGTTTCTCAGAACTGCAATTCATTTTGACCAGATGACACTCTAATAAATAAACAAAACTTTTGACTTTATACTGAAATTTATAACGCGGAATTTAGAATTTCACCAACTCGAAACAGGACCGTACCCTGCACATTTCCCTGTCTTATTTGTGTATTATGAAAGTCCTTGGATTTGTTCTGGACCTAATGCAAAAAGAAAATGGGAAAAGTAATAAAAATTGATTCCACAAAGTAAAAGCACAGAAATTCTCTCTAATGTACATTGTCACAAGAAAACAAAAAATGTATTTACTAATTCATCATCACCCTTTACCCGTTTTTGTTTCGAGTCCGTTTCTGTACTTTTAGCAGCTGAATCCGACCAAAGGGACTTATTAATCATAAACTAATCCCCCGCAATCTTCCGCCTTTTAGACGTACACACCTAAATTGTGGCTTTTGGACACAGACACTGATGTAAGTACCTTGTAAACTAGAGGGTTTTGTCATCCATTATTTTTCTTTTGCTTCACTCATATTTTTACGAGCCTGAAAGTGTCAGTTTGAAGATCGAATATTGTTGTTTTGGAATTTTTGGTTTAGAAATGTAACGCCACTGACGGTCGTGTCGATATTTTGGTTTCCCGTCGTGGTTTCTGCACAGATTCAATTTACTCGAAGTAAATATTTGTGATTGGGCTATCGACTATATCGTCTCGAGTATCGCCAAACATGTCAAAAGTGTTACACTTTCGTGTCGTGCCACTATTTTTCTCTTTATTACATTTTACTTGCCATGTTTATTTTTTTTGTTATTCATTATAGAAAGTCAGCCAATGTTTTACGCCAACAAACACATCTATGTCAATAATTGACTGTCAGCACAAATAAAATAACAACCCTTTCAAAATTTTATGGTTCTTCCATGAAAAATGAAAAATTTTAATATATACAATTAATTTAACCTTTAGCCCCCTCCAAAAAAATTTTTTTGTACGCCTATGGAACGTGGTAACGTCCCTTACCCATAAGTTTTAACCCTAACCCAAAATCGTTATAAGCTTATAATAAACAATTTGATAAAAAAATGTATGTCAATAATTGGATAATTGGAAAAAACATCAAAAAAGCAATCATGGAGACTGTCAGCACCCTTTTTTAAAAATTTTTGGTACTCCCATGTAAAATAAAATATTCACAATTAATTTAACCCCTTTAAAACTTTTTATCGTACGCATATGGAACGTGGTAACGTCCCTAACCCATAAGTTTTACCCCTTACCCCAAATCTCTCCAAGCTTATATTAAGGGGAATCTATCGGCAGCGGTTTGACAAAATATCGAAGTATTTTTGGCAAAGAATTTTGAGGTAATGGATGTATTGAAAATTAAGAAAAAAATATATCATGTAGATTAATGTTGAACTTAGAGTTCTCATCGAATAAAAACTTTGAAATGCTTACCAAATTTTGTTGAAAAAAATACGAATCATGAGGTAATTACACATATTAAGCAAAGTTTGAGCCCTTGTAAAGAATTAAATATGGATTAAATGGAAAAACTAATTAATAAGAAGTCTTATTTGAAGCTTTATGAATACTATATAAAAATCTCAGAATCCTCAAATTACTTATGACCGTACAATTTCTTATTGAAATTCGGTTGCTACCACTAAAAAATCAGATAAAAATCCATCTCTCGCTTTTCTATCCTTCTATGACTGACATTGTCTCTCTGCTTCGATAGTCGCGTGTCTCCCAGTTCAGTACTGACGAAGCTTATAGAGTAGTACGTGAACCAAAATCCGCTTGGACCGCTTGGCTATCTACATGTTACGGAGCTTTCATATTTCTAATAAAATTTTCGTTATGTGAACTTAAACGTGAGGACGTAGGGAAACAAAAAAATATACAAAGCATAATTGTGCACGGTCGAATTTGGTAGATGCCCCTTAAACAATTTGAACATTTAAATAAACTAACGAACGTCTATGGATTAAATATCTCCCGTATAGTTTTTTTTCTACCTGAAATAAAAATAGATACGTCCAACAAACAAACACGACGACATAATATCGTGATCACGTCTTCACGTTTTGGTCTAGAAATTATTTTGTTGATTAACCGAGTACCCTTTTTCCTCCGTCCGAGTCTCGGCGCTCTTTTAGTTTCACCTGTCTTCCAGCAGGTGTCCCTACAACTGTCAAAAGTCATTCGTTTTATATAAATGGCCTTTAGGCCGTTCGCAATATCAAAAAGTTTATAGGATATAAAATAGGCCGGAATATATAATTGATAAAAAAAATGTTTGGGAAATAATAATATGGCTTATATTTCTGCATAGGTTGGTATTTCCTCCAAAACAAATTTATCTCCACCTCTTTCATCAAAGCTTAAGATATGTTACGTCAAAGTCCTCGAAAAGTAGCTTAAATCAGTTTGAATTCCTACAATTTCATATACCAACCTTCCTACTTTATCTAATAGTTTCACTATAGTTCTTACATCAAGGATTAGTTTCCAGGATACCTAAATATCCCGACTTACTCTCCAAAATGATTACAGTTACTGTAAATACCTCTAGTCGCTTCAACACCTGGCCTAATATCGTTAGAAGAAACTTCGCTGTTAGATAGTTTGGAAAAGGATTAAAGGAGTTTTTTTTTAACGCGTGAATGCGTCATTTTTGAGGTTAGATCATTATTAATGGCGTCTTTGGAATGATTTATGTATCAGATGTTATTGAGTGTTACGAGGCAAGAAAATAAAAAAAAATGTCAGGAGGTTTTTAATGTATCAGCTTTCATATTACTGAATATTAAACGGTTTCATATAGATGTTGGAAATTTTAAGGGTAAATGCTTGTTTGAACAGATGTATACAAATAGTTTAAAATATATTGAATGTGTGAGAAGAAGTGTCAACTTTTATGATTAATCATATCTTCCCTTAATGGCTCAACCAATTCCAACAAACTAAATAATGTATGGTCAATTATGAATTATACAGGGTGAAATTTTTATTTTTACAGTTATTAAACACATACATCAAATACCTGATGTATTTGATTTTAATACATTAAAATAAATGCTCAAAATGTTCTCCACCTAGTTGTTGGCAATAGCACAGTCTCCTATAGAACTCCTCCTTAACTTTGTTTAAAGTTTGAGGTGAAATATTCCGTATTTCTGTAGTTATCCTGTCTTTGAGGTCTACAATGCTAGTTGGTTGTGTTGTATATACTTTGTTCTTGAGATAACCCCACAGAAAAAAATCTAACGGCGTAAGGTCTGGCGATCTAGCTGGCCACTCAATAGTACCTCTTCGTCCAATCCATTTATTGGGGAAGATTTCATCTAAATAAGTTCTTACCATTAAAGCATAATGGGGTGTTGCCCCGTCTTGCTAGAACCAAACATTTTCATTCGGTAAGCTAGGATCTATTGCGTTGGGATATAAGTTTGCCAACGCAGGAATAACTTCATTTCTAAGCATATTTAAATATTTTTTAGCTGTCAAATTTCCATCTATAAATATAGGACCAATAATATGATACCGCACAAACGTTCACCTTTTGAGGGTACTGAGTATGTGTCTCACTCATCCAATTAGGATTCTCTGCTGACCAATATCTACAGTTCTGTCGGTTTACCTCACCATTCAATGTGAATGTTGATTCGTCAGAAAAAAGAATGGTAACAAGAGCTATCTCATTTCTGTTCAGCTTATTCATCAATCTTTCGCAGAAATCCATTCTACGATCTGGATCGTCTTCTTTCAACTCCTGCACAAAAGTTAATTTGTAGGGATGAAGTTTTTCTTTATGAAGACATCTTAGAACAGTTGTATGACTAACATTATTTTCACGGGAAATTTGACGTGTACTTGAAGTTGGATTCTCTTCGATACTTAACAAAATATCCACTTTCACATCATCTTCAACGAAGTGTGGTTTTCTTTTCAATGGTTTGACATGTCCAAGTTCTCTGAATTGTGCATGAATTTTAGACACAGTACTTTGTGAAATATTAGCAATTCGGGATACCTGTGATTAAATAAGTTTGCCACTTCAACTTGACTTCTGCAGTTATCCCCGTACCCGATCATCATTAAAATCTTAATTCGGTGAGTCTCAGTTAAATATTTCATTGTTATGTCGACAAGGAAAGAGTGTTTGACAAAGATTTTACTTTTTCAGTATAAACTGTCAACACATCAATTACTGACAGAATAGAAAACAATCCACATTATTTACCGATTTAAAACAATCCACATTATTTACCGATTTTGTCTAATTATTGGCGTTTTTAGGAAATTTTTAGGTATTTATGATAAAATTCATGGGCGTAGCAGGTTTTGTTTAATATACAAATACGTCTAATAATTAGTTAGCTTAGATTTTTGATGAATCCATATTTAGCTAATTCAAAAAAGTACCAATATTTCAAGTGTAATAAATTATTAATTTCAAAATTCCACCCTGTATAATTCATAATTGACCGTACATTATTTAGTTTGTTGGAATCGGTTCATTAAGAGGATTTCAAAAATATGCAAATATAAAGGGTGTTTCATTAAAAAAACAACACCGACTATGGCATACTTGCGTGAATCACCCTGTACATTTACATTTATGTTTACATAACGTACTTTTCAATTCAAAAGTTGACATGTCTCGGCATTTTTTATAATTTTCTAAAATAATGACATAAAGAATTTTATTCAATAAGTGGTTTCCACACTGTATAACTCAGTAATAGTTGCCTTGATAACATATTTGAAAGTAAGACATGTGAAAGTAAGTAAAGTTTATTAATTTTTTGTGGAGCTTTAAAGCGTCTGAACAAAGTTTTGGTCCATGGAAAATGTCTGACACTTATGATACTACTTTAGAATATTATTCTACAAAACATATACACATATAAAAATCAGACATACAAATTTAAGTAAAGTAACTCTTATTTTTAGTTACCTTTATCACCTGATACCTGCCCAGGTGCCCTTAGGCTAGCTCCACAAACACACAGGTATTCAAAGCACACACGAGATGCTATTGAAAACCTAAAATTTCATCTATTTGAAAATAAATTATGGTTTATCGCTCTGGGATCTTACTCTATATGAATGAATGAATGCTCTATAATCTGGGATGGGATGGAAAGTTTCCATGGTCCAATATTAACGCACGTTTGGGAAAGTTTGTATCTATATTCCAGGAATAAATAGGAATACAGCCAACTCCTGGTCAAAAAAGCTGACTAACAAAATATTAAGCTAAGCTTGATCAAATAAAATCAATCAAATCAAAAGATTATAATGAGCAAATCTACTTGGCTGAGATTCACTGAAAGTAGAGATGAAAGAGGATTTAAATGGAATAAAAGTTTTATTATTTTCTGACCTACACCACTACACAGCTCTCGTACGTTTAAAATAAATGCTTAAGTACAATAATACAGTAACCGACGTATCAGGAACTTCACTGACTAAATGGCCTATTGGCGTACATGCTCTTTTTATTCGGCGGCACCAAATGATCCGGTAAATGAAAAGGTATCTCGTTCCCCTGCAATTTTACGTTAATCAGATGCATAGCCAAAGCAAATTCCTCTCTATCTAAATATCCGTCTCTATCGACATCGGAGAGCTTCCAAATTTTTCCCAAAATAGCGTTAGGTAGTTTGGATTTGACGAGCTCGTCTTTAACCGTCGCGCCTGATAATTTCCCGTTAATAGGTCCTAGAGTGTCGAAGAGTTCATCGTAAGTGTCTCTTTCTTTGTTAACGATCCATTCAGGCTCTCCAAACCCAGCATTGCAGCCTTCTCCGCTCTTGAAACCGAAGGGGGTGATTCTGTCTTCGACGTTTTCGAAAGCTCCTCCAGTTACTTCAGTCTGGGTAGCCGGGGAAGAGTCGTGTGGTATCATAGACATCAGCTCCGAGATATCAATGGTGAGCATATCGTTAACTACGTCTAAAAGTTTGGGTTTCAACGAATGGAACTTGTTGAAATCCTGATTGGACAGCTGTTCCTGCATCTTGTTCATTTCCGGGAAATCTCCCGTTGATATTTGATGTTCTTTTTGTAATTTCTCGTAGATTTGAGTTAGATTTTTAATCAAATCCTTCTTTTTATGTTCCTTCCCGAAAACAGGCATTTCCTTTTTAATTTCGGATATAATGTAAGCGTGTACTTTAGCCAGACGAGCTCTTTTTATCAAATCATTCAATTTTCTAAGTGCCGAATTTTTCGGTAAACTCTGCAAATCTGTAAAAAGATCCTGCGTTTCGGCTTCAAATAATTTTCTATTTCCATCGTACCTTAGAGGCTCGTCCCAAAATGAACCTATGTACACTCTAACTACTTCAGGAGTTTGAAGGACTTTTCCCAACGACCACATTAGAGCTCCATACACTCGCATTAATTGCTGTTGATCTATCATATCGGCTTTGTTTAATACTATCCTTATTTTATCGTCGTGTCCACGAAGAGCTTCGATAGATCTTCGGAATTCGTCGGAAATGTCCAATTTGTGGGCGTCGAAAAGTAAGATGATCCTATCGACTCGCTCAGCGAACCATTCCAGTACACCAGTAAAGTCGTACCCACGATCTATGCGCTGCTTCTCACCTAAAACACAAATAAATAAAACCCTTTTGAAAATTTTTATCGTACGCTTATGAAATTGGAAGCTTCCAAGGTAACGAGCACACCAAAGAATTAACGTTTAATCATATTGTTGATATTGTTAATAATAAAAAGTCATTTTTCTAATTATGATTACTACATACTTAGCACTTTAGCTTTTCCATAGTTGAACGTGGCAATATCGAATGTTTTCGACTGCATTCCTTTCACGGCATCAGATAAACTTGCCAAAGTATACAAATAAATAGCCCCCATTTGAAAAAATTTATCGTATGCCTATGTTATAGTCGAGGAGCAAAACGTCATATTATTATGTCTCATTTTGGTGACGCGAACTAATAATCGTTCAGTGTGTCTAAAGAAGTATTCACTTCAAAAATGCGTTTTCCTTTAAGAAGTAAACCGTAAAGTTAACCAAGAACTCCCAATTTCTTCCAAACGAACTCGTCATCTTTGTATTTTTTCTTTTCGGGAAATTCTCTGTAACAGGTCCAATTTCTTCCGCCAGATTTCAACCCCAAGTATTAGTCCTTAACGGAAAAGAACGGAAAGGCCATTTATAAGACACCTTTATAGGAAGGGGCGTCGACAAGTAGGCCCTTTTCAAAGTCGGAAATCCAGATTTATATTCCCGATGCATTGTTAAGGAGGTGAATGGGATTGTATTATTTTCAGACAGATAAATCTTTCGAAAAAATATACTTTGTTTGGTTTGTCTTAAATTACTTGCAGAATTTTCATAGTTATTAAATTTTTCCTATATCCAATGAACCTCCATAATACTTTTCCACAGAACTCCTGAGAGATTTTCCAGGTTTTTTATTCACATTTTCGTTCAAAAGCAGAAGCATTATCAGTACAGGAATACACGAAACAAGGTATCCAGGATTAAGATGAAATATAGCGGACAAGTTTCCATAGTAAGGCAGCTTCGGCTACAAAAACTTTATAACAAACAACCAGAACTCAGAAAAATTCTAAAAGGACACAAATGTATACATCTGAAGGTTCAAAAAACCTCAAAAATAATATAAAAACCCATTATCAATGTAACCTAAAACATGGAGATCGGAAAATTGCCTCAACGCTACAATAATATTGTTATTAGATAAACAAGCTCTCGTACTATTAAGATAAGGGTTTCAACATACGAGGGGTAATGATTTACGAAGCCATCCACTTGATATATAGGTCGAAATCATTCTGAAATATGGGTCGTCATAACTTAATAAGGCTGAAAAATATGCTAGGGCACACGAAAATGCTTAAAGCCTAATTTTTTTGTTGCGGCTGGTTTTACTAAAATGAAAATAATAATTTCGACGGAAGAGATGAGAGAAATGTTTGCGCCTAAATTGAAATTTGCCCGGATAATAAATGAGATGTAAACTACCGGTGAGACACGGCCAATATTTTTTTGGATTAATAATTTGGGGTGTTGTACTATAATCTTCCCATATAGTCCAGTAAACGGAGGTGTCAACATGGGCAACTGGTCCAGCAAGAGCAATTTTTTTTTAATTTGTAGGTTATGGTAGGCACATTAAATTCCCAAAATGTCAGGTACCTAACCATTGTGGAAGGGTGGGAAAATGGCTCTGAAATTACAGAAAATCCGTTTTCCCGCGATATCTGCCGATATTTGACTACTGGAGAATTTTTGCTCAGACGAAAAATAAAGAGCAGTTCCTTACCCACAAAAATGATCCCCAGCATTTTTTCGAAAAATTAGATAGTTTTCGAGAAAAATGGCCCGAACGCCGACACAAAATTGAGCTCCAGGCCGGCTTATAGAGAGCACGCTCTGAGGGCTTGACGTCCCCAAGTAAATTAATAATTTTTTAATAACTCGCGTGAAAATCAATATTTTTTAATGAATCAAAGTGCGGCTGAAAGAAGGGTCCTGTGGCTACTAAGGCGTGTTTTTATCCACTCAATTTGTGCTCCTGGGTCATTGGAAAACCAGGCCAAAATTCGTCTTTGCTAGATTTTTTAATGCTTCCATGGATTTATTCATATTATTTTTATTAAGAGTTTTTGCAGCCAATCTAATTGGATAATGGTTCTTTGGTGGGTATTTTATTTATTCCGAAACAATGCTACCAATAATTCGCCCGTATTTTTTTGAATTATGTGTTTTCCAAGAGAAGATTTTTGTGGAATTCTGGAGTTTACCCGAACGCTCTGGTTTATCGGGAATTTCTCGATGATTAACTGTCAAACCCGCTTATAATTGATATTGGGAGAAAGGTTAGAATATCCTCTTGCCGATGGTATAATTTTTTTGGCCCAGACCCCTGGGTTTTCAGGAAAATCGGGGAAATTTCCAGTTTTCTGAGGGAAGACAGCTATTCTGAGTTTTTTCGAGCAGTTTTTTCTCTTTACAGTAAAATTCTTCCCGGTCAAGCATCATACCCGATGAAAGGTCACATTCTGAATTTTCCTTTGATATGTGTATCAAGTATTTTATTTGATGCATTAAAAAGAAATTTGTCTCTAAATTTGTTGTAATGGATGCCTCATTTTATTCTCGCACGCCGCCACGCCACCCATCTTTAGTGTGGTCGACGGCGTCTGCTATAGGGCGTGTACACGTGGATGCTTTCTGCTGCATTGTTTGTCAACCACTGACAATTTTACATGTAAACACTATCTCTTTCGTGATTTTTAAAGAATAAATTAGTAGTATTCCAGTGTAAAAAGTGAAATTCAAGTCATTATTAATTTTATTGTTATTATTAAATAATAAATTTTGAAATTTTTATTGATAAAAAACACAGAGAAATATTGAAAATTCTTGAGCTTCTTTTTTTTGGAGCACACGGTGAGGTTTCATTTTTTTAATTAAGATAATTAATATTGTTGTGGGTGAAATGACATCTAATGATTTGATAAATATTGTTCATTCCTGTAGAAGGATTCTAGTACGCCCGTGTGTTTTATTTGTGATCAAGCTCTGACTGAAGACGTTACAACGGTTACCCGAGGACTAGAAACGTCAGTTTTTTAAGTTTCAGAAAACTGCGAGCTTTTCAACCACCATTTTTGCAAAAAATATTGGTGTAACGAAAAAAACTGTAGGTACAACTTTTGTAGGTAATGAACTGCTCTTCATTTTTTGGCTAAACAAAAATTCTCTAGGAATCATAGTTCGGGAGATATCGGCGGAAAACGGATTTTCGGGATCTCTAGAGCCATTTTCCGACCCTCCCACAAATTTCAGGAACCTGACATTTTGTGGGTTAAATGTACCTACTATCACCTGCAAATTAAAAAAAAAATTTTTTTGCTGGACCAGATGCCCATGATGACGGTATTTTTCGCCTTCATTTACTGGACTAATATTTATTTTTCTTTGTATTAGGAGATTTAAATGTTAATCAAAATATCCGAGAAGGATAAAATAGCGTTAATGAAAAAAAGTCTTACCAGATAATATACCGGGTGTATCAATAATCGACATCCCTTTTAGTACGGACGATTTCACCATGGAGCATTGGAATCTGTTCAAAAAAGCATTTCCAAAAGATGATAAGGGTCTAAATTGCTTTTTCGGGTCGACTACCAGAGCGTTCCCAGGTATTACCCCTTCCGAATCCGAATACATCACTGCTATGAACCTAAAATAAACAAATTCACTTTTATTCACCTCATTCAATGATTTAATTTGGGGTCCGTTGAACTATAGGGAAACACGAATTTTTGACTGATTTTGCGAAAAATCGATAGTACTCACCTATTTTGAGAATAATCCGTCAAAAAATTTGCGGGTTATACATATTTTGCTGAGAAAAATCAAAAAAAAGATTTTTTTTCGCCACTTGAGCCATAACTTTTGGGCTAGTTATTTTATACAAACCACAGTTTAAATGAATTGCACTGAACAGAAAAGTGATCAACAACATGTTTTCTCGCTAATTATAACAACATTTCAGTTAGTTTCTTCATAATATTGTTTAAATTACCACTTTTATAAATATATATTTG
>CAJUYI010008687.1:0-10712 GCA_910591695.1 Galerucella pusilla
TGAAATCAGCTCAAAGAGAAGTATCCAAATTTTACATAAAAAATATGGAAGGTAATTTAAAAAAATAAAGGGGATGCTGCTAGGGGTGAGGGGGTGGCTTTTCCAGTAAGTTTAAATAAGCCCTAATGCTTGCCCCTTCCAACATAAATTGACGTGTTTTTGGATTTTTTCTAAATACCAGTATTACAAAAGTTATTAAAGGTGGATATTTTTATCTGAAAAGCACTGTATATTTTTATAAGCAGCTAAATTTTGTGTTCTTTAGGTAAACAGTCGATTCATTTTTTAAAAAGATAAAATTCTCCATCAACTTTATATTTAAAATTCCCGCTGAATTTTATAGTTCCTGCGGCCAAACTTCAGATGGCAGTTAAAACAGTAGTCACTGCTGACATCATAGGAGTTACAATTCTAGGTTGAAGTATTTTATGGTGAAATGTGTGCTTTTGATCTGAAAAGTACTGTGCTCTAAAAAGTGCATTTCTGTTGTTATTGCGCCTCTCGTTGCGACGGTTGCTTTTTTGTGGAGTTATTTTAGATTTTCCGTGCACTTTTCGTAGTATTCCGTTACTTCGGAGCGTTGAAGAGAATTGGATGGTAGAGGTAGAGGTAGAGGTTTGCACCATGCTAGTGTTTGTTTGAACTCCTTTATAATCTTTTTGTAGCTTGTGTACAATTTTTTTACACTAGTTAGTATCTACATTATTTGATGAATCATATACAATGACAATTTTTTTTTGAGTATTCAAATGATTGTAATGTCTAAAGATATATGCTGGTTTTAAAATCCATGAAGAGTTCAAAATTTAAATACAAAGTAATCGTTATTTCCTAAAAAAACTTTTAAGTTCCCTCGTCTACAACTAATAGCAAACTAAAATATAGCCTCCTTAAAGCAAGATGTAAGATTCTTAAAACGCAAACGGTAAGGTCAGTCCTCTCTCTAATTAATGACGAATTTTCTGCATATTCACACTAAGTAAATTGTTAAATTAAGTAGAATCCTCTCGAGATCTAAACATGGAATCACCCGAACTAATTGTATATGCAAATTTGCACTAATGTCGCTACTACCTTCTCTCTACATATATACAATTTTTTTAGTTCTTCGTCTTCTTCTTCCTCTTCTTTACGCTTATTTATCGACCACAAAACGAGAAAATGGAGCATACAATGTATTTGTTTTGTTTTGTTGTATTTATTTGAATGTGGTGTGCAACTAATTACGTGTGGGTTGTATTGGGGGATACGATAAAAGAGTGCCTGTGTGATTTCACTACCATTGACGTATCGATAAATCTGCAATTGGAGATTCGAATTCGAACGCCAAATGAGGGAATTACGGTTAATGGTGAGAATAACTAATATAAATAGTCTAATATATTCACACCGTAGCAATAATAAGCCACTCAATAATGAGTTTACATGAAACACATAAATGGCATTATAAATAAATGAATTTATAATACAGAGTGTTCTAGAAACTTATTTTAAAGGGAATGAAATACAAACAAACGATTCCTTATGTTGTGAATCTTGGGAAAATTATAGGTATTTTGTCTCTTGTTTATACATTAAGAGCTAGCAGCCCTGAGAGTATTACCTCGGGCTGGAATCTTGAGGGGTGGTTGAGAGGACATCTGCAAGAATTTGTTCTTGTTATCTCCGTCTAATGATTTCTGATACTAGCGTAAAGACCACTTTGGGTAGATATTGTGTAAGCATAATGCAAATTCAGGCTTCTATATACTTTCTATAGGAATTCCTTAAAAAACCACCAAGACGGAAGCATATTGAGACAAAAGGTACAAGTATTAGGAAAAAGTTATGTGTCATTCACTGACACCTGAGAGATCTATTGTGCCCCCTTACTTCTACTTAGTTTTAGAGGACAATCTCAGAGACTAGTAACTCGTTTCGGTATATTATCCGGAGTTATTTTAGGATGTCTGTCTGCAAGATTTAGTTTAGGTGAGTTTCCCTCCTCTACCCAGTAGTACCCCACATTCTTCTTCCTCTACTATTTTGAGCATTTCCAGCTGCCCATTCAGGCGACAATGTCCCGTTAGGACCCCTGTTAAAACTCTAAGAGTCGCTTATTGTACAATAATAATAGATAACCGAGAGGTCACCGGCTGAACTGTGGTGAACGTTCGATCAACTTGAAATTCTCTTGTTCAATGCAGAGCTAACTCGTATCAGTCTGGTGACCAGCAAGTCGATTTAATCTGTCAACAGTGATCAGTTAATGTCAGGTCAAGTAATATTAACTTTGTTGTAGAATAAATATAGCCACAAAACAGTCTAACCTAGACTGTTTTGTGAAATATAGGTAGACTACTTTATAAGTTGATATTAAAGTTGCTTCTTCTTTGCGGGAAAAAATAACTGACCTTTTCTCTTCCATTATTTCATTGAATTGTGTAATCCACTAGCTCCACAAAATACTAAAATCTGCTTAATACATCACTCCAAAATATTGGAAGTATTATTTATCTAATTCCGCTATCAAATGTAACACTTTAAGTCACTCCTTGAAATTAGGTATCGTCACATTTTTCATAACCTTCATATATCAGTTATGAAAAGTAGTTATGTAAAAACTTTACGTAACTGTTTGAGTTTCAACATAGAGATACTACATAAGTTTTAAAGAATAATCTATTTATTAGGTAGTTACTGTCAATGTGTCAAAACTGACAATTATTTCATTATTCAAACTACCTACCCCATAATTTTAATTCAATAGTATTTTAAGATTTATAAACATTGAAAAAAACATCATTAAGGATACAGTTATTTAAAGTAAGTCAATTTTCTGGGTGAATACTTCATAGTAACAATATTTTTAACACCATTTGAATCCACTTCAATATTACCATTGAAATTGAAGATTTTATGAAATATTATAAAAGCGCGGAATTAGATAAACCATTGTACGTAAACACGTTATGAAGAGAGCGACATTGTTCAACTCGCGTAATTTGCAGAACTCGCTAGCGCTCGTTTTGGCAAATATTACGCTTGTTGAACAATATCGCTCTTTTCATAACTATGTACGTAAATAACTATTACCTAACTAACCGTCGGGTCACCGAGGCTTTATACAAGTGTAGGTTTACTCTGACTTTGGCATTCATTGGTTCTTAACTCCTTAATAGGTTATAGTCTTATTATTATTTCTCTTATTCGTTGCCTGGCTTGTTTGTGTTAATTTTAGACGCTATGACGGGCACCTTAGCGTGAAGAGAAGAAGAGTTTCCATGATTTTCCTCTTGCTGATTTTTTTGTTATCACTTCATTATATGTAGTTTGATGAAGGATATGAATTACTGAATCCATGGACCTACTTAGGGCCTTCACTCTTACATTATTTGATTCCATAATTTGGTCCAAATTTTCGTGGCTAAAAGTGTATCCAGCATCCAAGGTCAAAACGAAGGTAGTCGCAGTGATGTCAGATATTTTTTTCTCTTTCGGAATAGAAACATTTGGCTCTTGGACCCTTTTGTTTTTGTGGAGAGTCAATCCACATTGATTCCCTGCTTGTATTTAAAGTGTGTCATGTTTCTATGCTATTTCAACTTTTTTATTCCATTTCTTCCTGTCCTAGCTATTTTTCTCTCTCTATTTGGTCCATCCATCTAGCTTTTGTTCTACCCTTTGGCCTGTTTGTCACTGGTTTCCACTCTGTTATTCTCGTTACATTACTACCTTCTTTCTTTCCTTTGATATGATAAAACGGAATGAATACTGAAATTGAACCCTCAATCTACAATTTTGGTTTTATATGGAATGTTTTGATATGTTTGATGATAGAATATTTCTTTTCACTGATTTTTGAGAAAAATATACCGCTTAAAACTACTTAATTCCTTTATCTGGTAAAACTCCATATTGTATGGTAGTCTTGATCTTTTGTTTACGACTGCAATTTAATATTATACAGCAGGGACTTTTAATTTGCTTAATTTCAACAAACATTACATAAAGATAGCTTTCAGCAACTACTGGTGGATAAGATCTCACAGGTATTCGTGATTTTAGAAATGTAAATAGATTTTATTCTCGACTATTACACGATTTCCTAAGCTTATTAATGTATTGTTTCCATAAATTGGTTTCATTGTTTTGGAATGACATCCTCCATAACGGTACGTCTTTTAACAGAATATAGGATGTCATTGCTATAGAACTTTGGTTGGCAGAGAACGTTAGAAAAGGCAAAAACATTTCGATTTTGACAATGCTCAAGCAGTCAATGAAAAAATGGACAATTGATAATGTTGTTTACATTTTATTTTGGGTGAGACTGCAGGGTTCTCGCGAACAATTGCCACTTTTTTGTGAAACGTTTGATATTATCAAAAGATCTTTTTAAACTATTTCAGCTTGGTTAATACAAAGCAATTTTGAAAGTCCTGATATTAAAAAGGTTCATTGAGACCTAAAAGATTTGTTGTGCTCCCTCAATTATACATAGTTTTCGAGGAAAGTATCAGAGACCAGTAGCTCCTTTAGTACTATTCCCGGATGAATTTTAGGATATCTGCAGGCCTCAACTTAGGTCCTTCTTCCATCCAATAATCTCCTGGGTGTTGTGCCCAAGGATTCGAGCGATACAGAGAACATTATTAAAATAAAAACGATGCACGATGTACTTAAAGTTATACGTTCAGTCAAACTGAATTTGGAAGCCAACAAAACACGCACAAAACAACAATATAATAACTAAAAGGTTGTTCCTCGATTTTGAAGCGCTGCTGCCAGAACAGAAGGTACTATAGACCTAAAAAAAATTAACAAACAATACTAATAATAGAGGGAGCAAAAAATCATTTTAGCATATATGGAAACAGTCCACCAACTTAGTCCTGAAAAATTGAAACAAACATAGGCATAACACGAAGAAAACTAGATGATCCTGCTGCTTAAGTTTAAATTGTTACAATATAAATGATCTATAAACGATGTACAGAGCACATAAACATAGTGATATTAAAGATTTGAGAATAAATTTCGATTCTAAATTAACATTTGAATATCATATTAACGAAACTGCTACTAAGGCATTAAAGACATAGGGATTTGTATTTAGAAACAGCAAGTCCTTTTCCGTGCAAACTTTAAAGTTGTTATATTTCAATTTGGAATATGGTTCTCTTATTTGGTCTCCTTTATATAATACTGACAATGAAAGCATTGAGAAAGTACAAAATTAATTTTTGAAAGTATGCTTAAAAATAATACTTAATATGTCGACTCTACACCATAGAAGGTTAGAAGCAGATCTGTGTTTCCCTATAAAATTTTAAATGGTATCTAGTATTCAAATTCCAGATGTTTTACGTGCAATATATTTCAATACTAATACTTGAAGAACTCGTAGAACTGAGATATTCAATATTCCATTTCACACCACCAATTATGGTCAAAACGAACCAATCACAGAGTGTTAAAATCTTCCAATAAACATGGTGGTAGTCTGTATTTATTTGGAATATCTACATCAACATTCCAGAAATCAGTTTAGTTTCTAAATATTCAAGCATATTAATTCAATTTTCAATTTTCAATAATTTTTATATATTATTTATATATATATTATTATCACCTGTTAACATGAACTCTTTATACTGAAGAACATTCTTTTGTAAAAATGGTAAAACCGTAAATATAAACCAAATGTAATCGGTGGTACGGCTAGAAGAATCTCTTTTTTCATTTGTTTCCTGGAACAATGTCAATTGAATAACAATTTTAAACGAAATGTTATTTGAACAGACTAAACCTATAGGTATCAGCAGTAGGTACAGTTTTAAATTGATAAAACATGGGAAACTTGAACATATCTTTTGATAGGCAGCAACGTGGGTGAATTGTTTTCAGGTGTCCTGTTCCATATTTGGACACCACAATAGTTATAATAAGATGTTTTAGGGAGATCTGGCTTCAAATAAATATTAAACATTTTTGGGAAAGTTTGTACTTCAAGTGTAGGATGATGTGATGCTGGCTAAGCGTAATTAAAAACAATTTCAACAAGATTTAGCACATGTACACAAACAGAATTTGGCAGTTTTTAAGAATAAAATAAGAAAAATGAGCCTGTTGTAGATAATAGTGATCATAAAATCAATGTTCTTGGATACTATGGGGCTTTTCCCAATGTAATGTAACACATTGTGGTGTAAAATGTTTAAACAGATTTGAAAAAAAAGTTCCATCTCTTTCAACGAAGGTCAAAGTGCAAACAGACTATAGTAGAAGAAAATAATTTGCAGAATTTCTGTTGGTTAAGAGGATAATGAATATTTGAAAAATATTATATGTTACGATTAATCAAAATTCACGAAAAAAGCAATGTGCAATAGGCATAATTCGCATTACTTGAGCAAAGAACATCAACAGTTAACCTTAGATACCTGCGTGGGTTTTAAGATATGAGGGAGTTTAATGTCTTTTATGCGATCTGTGGCAACTAAGCTGTAGTTCTCTACATTTCTTACAGGAACTTTTATTTTCTGATTATATTTTTGATATATTGAGAGAATAGGGTACAAGCATAAATTTTGCTATTGGTAGGAATTGACGCTTTATCGGGTCTCCTAGCACCTTGCATGCCTATTTTTCCAAAAAAATATAAACTTCACACAAAGATGTCTGCCCCATGGTGTGACGTCATTTGTTTACGTTCTTATTCGTGTATCACGCTCTGAGTTCTTGTGACCTAATTTGTTTCTGGAAGCTTTAAAAATGGATAAAGCCGGAAAAAAACTTTGTATTCCAAGTATTGCATTGTTCCAGTGTGTAAATCAACGTCTATTAAAACTCCAGACAAAATATTTGTTAAATTACCTGGTGGCGCAAGCAACCATACACTCAAGAGAAGGGCATTACTTTTGTTTGTGAAGACCATTTTAATGGAAGTACCTACTTCTATGCTGTTAATTTTTATTCTTGAATAGTTTGAGGTTATGTACCTATATGTCTAGGAATCACCCATAAAAACATCATTTTCTTACGACCACACATCGGAATATGGTTGGTATATATTATATAAATAAAACATAGTTTAAATTGTACTAACGATAATGCTTAAGCTCCTCTTATTTCCTCTGCATTAAAGCAGCTGTTTGACTTCATAAATTCAAGCAGCATAAATGAGTCTACTTTGGGCAAGTTATCAGTTTGTGCTTTTACAAAACCTTCGCTAGCCATATCCTTACCCACAAAATATGAAAGAATCGTCACTGAACACTGAACTAGTAAATAAAATATATTCTTCCAAAAGTTTTAAAATATCCTCGGAAATATCGAATATTTATGTCCTCTTTCCACTTTACGTTGACTTTTATAAATAAAAAAAGCACACACAAACACGTTATGGTCTCAAACAAACATATAAATGATATTTTTACGTCAATGAAGCAATTAATAGTTGATTAAAATACAATATAAACACACAACCACACATAACCTAATGCAATACCGGCCATATTGACATAAGTAAACACAAGAGATATGACATCACACGTATCATCGGTAGCGTTCGGAAATCCTCGGGTTGTGGTCGGAAAGTGCATTGAAATTTGAATTTTATTTTAAAATTTGGGAGTAATTTCCAATGTAAACTGGTTTATTTCCTATTATTAGTAATTTTTGATATCATATTTACTATTATAAATTATTATCCAAGCAAAATATGAAATATGCGTGTACTCTATTGATAACAAATTATTTTGATCGTTTACCAACGCATGAATTGAAAAAAAAAATTTCCCCTCACGATGGAGCTTCTCCTCACTGTTCCAGAATGGTAGGTCTTTGAGGATGGGTGGATAGCTAGCAATGGACCTTTTCGGTGGCCTCCTCGTTCACCAGGTATAACACCTTCAGATTTTTTTCTATAGAGCCACATAAAAAATGAAATGTATTTCCATCCCCTGACAACAAAAGAAAATTGTGAACGTAGAGTCCGCAATACTTTAATTTCTCTTCCTGCAGCAATTATCAGGCGTGCAACAAACGAAGGAGTGATAAAAAGGCTTTCCAAATGCTTCAAGGTTCAAGCACGAAATTTTGAACATTTTATATGTTCTTTAAATTCATGTATTAATAAGGTGGAGAATAGTGAGAACCTTGTTATGGAAAAGCTATTTCTCAATAGTTAGGTACCACCCTGTATTTTACCTCTTTTAGGTATTTAATAAGAAAATTACTTCTTAATACCAGTCTTTGTAGGTCTTTATCTACAATTTTTTTTTTAATTTTCAAGTATAGTGAAGCATTATGTCTCTGTCTTTCTTGAACAGAAAACAAAATATTTAAATCCGCATTGTGTATATTTATCCCATATACATTCCATCCATATAGATTTCCAGATTAATCGATACATAAAAAAAGTATAAAACGATACAAAGCAAAGAAATTTACGGAACATAACACATATCAAACGCGACCAGTAATATCTTTTTTCTAATCTATAATCTGTACACCTCACAACGGCCGTTTATTTCCTCTTGAGACCACTGGATGTGATTGGAAGAAGCTGTAAGAAATTTAATAGAGAATAATGATACGTACTGGGGACGCTTAAGCGGTTTCTAGACCAGAAAATGAATTTCTGCCAATTGTTTTGTATGTAATTTGATTTTGATTCGCTATTTGCTGTTTCTTTTCAGACTTCAGTCAATTATTGATTCTGATAACCCAATTTAAATTTTAATGAAAAAAAATGAACAACCTTTAGTTGTACCACTCACACGTACAAGCTAGGTGTCCAAATTATAGTCTATTTGAAACTGATTGAAAGCACAAAGCATCAGTTAAAAAAGGGTTTTCACAGGTTGTTCCATAGAAAAATTAAATGTAAGATAATTCTACGTTTTTGTCTCTTGAGATAAAAAAACTTAAGTGGAACTTTCTGTATGTTCACTCCGAACATCACTAGACTTGGATTTTTTTTTATCGCTCTTGAATGTGTGCTTTCAATAATTTCCAAATATAATTGGAATGTTTATAGGAAAATATTCATTTTCGCTCACAATTCTTTTTTTTATAATTTTTATAAGACCAATACGAACCGAACTAAGAAAAAATCAGTGAAAGTACCACCTACCACCCTAATTAAGATTGATATTCTCTTGAATTGTAATTCTCTCTATATATACATAAAAAAAGATTGGAGATACGGAAAAAATGTTCGAGTACCAAATTTTAGCTTCCCTAATGACAAAAATTTCTCTGTGCGTAGATTTTCTAAACAGTGAATATTTGGCGAGATAAAGCGGTTTAAAACCTCTACTTACGAGCGAACTCCGCACCTTGTTCGAGCCTTTCAAACTCATTCCATTTAAAAACTAAGAAATCTTGAGAAACCCAATTTATATAGTCTTGAAGCTATTGGAAAAAACTACATAATCGTTTGTGAAAAAACTTCAGACAAACCTCAATATTATTATATTTTTGGATTAACCAGTTGTCGCTTATTGATATCACCTGAAAAAACATGGGGTAAAAATTTTAAGTTGAAAACTTATTTGATTCATTCATTCATTCATACGTTTGGGTTGTGCTCAACATCCCAGGCACTTGAACAAAATCTTTGTATCATCACCCATGTTATCTACCTACTTCCATTCCAGAAGCTTCGCGTCTCCTAGTTTAACCGGATGGATTTTCACTCCTAAGTGCTTCCGTCTGAGTCCTTGTAAGTTCTCACAGAAGCAGAGTATATGTGAGTAGGTGTTTCACGGTAGAGTTCACATTATCTGCACAAAGGTTCACTAACTTAAGCCCATTTGATGTGGGAGTGCTAAATTACAACTCCTGGAGCTTAGTGCTGTTATTGCAGCCTGTCAGAATCTTTTTTTTTGATAGGCGTTTTCCAGCATTCACCCAACGCACAGCCAAACTGTTCAATTCATTCTGAAACAAGAATATTAACTGAAGATTTCACCAGCAACAATTTTTGTGTTCCTCTTACTTCTGCCCAGCTCTCTTGAGATAATTTTCAACCTGGGCGGATGACCAAAGTGAGCGGGAAATCCTGAAAACAATGCGCAAAAATTGTATGTTCAGGAAATAGGGAATTGCATCATACAATTTCAAGGTAGTATTGTTTACTTTTTAAATTATAATAAAAGTATTAAAAAAAGGTAGAACGTGTCGCGGGACACACGGTAGGAACTTTAGTTCCTTTTAAGCAAAAGTTATGTAATACATCTGACGTTATAGATAAACAATTTGCATATTCTTTGGTGGTTGAGTAGTAAGCACACCAGACTCTCAAGCGGTAGACCCGGGTTCGATTCTCCGCGAGGAATTTTTTTTAATGGTTAATTTTATTTTTAAATAATCATTCTGCTTGATAATAATAACGACAACAGGTAGACGTTTGAAGTATTTAGCAGAATATTCATTATTAAAGATAATGGTACGGTACCCTCCATGAGGAAGTCCGACTGGCAACATCTACTTATAACAGCATCGTATATTTAAAAAAGGAAACCGTAGCATTATACAAATTGGACATTCGTTTACCACAAAATTAGTGGAAACATAAAATTGAATTGTTGAATTTTTAATTTGAAGTTATATTACAGTTTATAGAAATTTTTATTTTCTAGATTTTTTCCTAAGTGGGTCGTAGGAAAAATATGCTGCTCGACTCGTGTGGATTGTCCATATCGCACTTGAACGATTGAGCA
>CAJUYI010008688.1:0-10711 GCA_910591695.1 Galerucella pusilla
GATTTGAATTCATATTTAGCAATCCCTTAATAATTTGAAATTTATATTCACAAACAGTAATAATAGATCACAATTCATGATCTATTGTCGTCAAATAAGTCAAACTTAGATTCACTTTTAACAAACTCTTATATAAAGTAGGGAACTTGCTTGAAGCTTTTAATTAGCCAAAAACAACCACTATGATGAACTTAAGATATCGAAAAATTCAAATGATTTGAAGCTATTCTATTGGTTCTTATAACGAAAATAATGTTTTCGGTATCCATGCGACAACTACCGAAGTTATAGAATCCCTTAATTTTTTTAACTACGACCACCTTTAAAATTAGGCATTTACGAACAAAAACAAATGTGTGAAATCATATATTATTATAACTACGTTGAAAATCGTGCGTAAATGAACTAGGCTTTTTATATGGGACTTTCATTATAACACCCAAAAGCGTGCGTAAATGACCAATGCTTTTTAAATGGGGTTTTCATTTTGACACTCTTTTTTATCTAGGTAATTAGTATCTAGTTGCCTTGAATTTAGTCGTTTGTTGTATAAATTTGGGTGCTGTCAGTAAATTTGACAGAAGTGTCAGACATAGTGAAAAATATTTCCTGTTATATTTGAAATTTTAATTACACTTATTTTAAATGGAAGAACCTCGAGAAGAATGCATTTCTTCGGATTGCACACCACCTGAAATTAGAATTCGTTGTATATACAGGGTGGGGCAATCTTCTGACATCGGAGGATTACATCGTTGTGGTGATAGATAGAACTTTATAGTTTTGTGTGAGCTAATACAGTTACTAAGAGCACATTTTAGAAATACTTTCGATTCTACAGGGTGTTCCAAAACCACGTAGCAGCACAAACTTACATTTTTTTTAAATGGAACATACTATATTTTGTTTAAGAATCGCAAAGATCTCACCGAGAGCTTCACAAAAATATAGCACTCTAATATATTATAAGGGTGTTTTCCAAAGATATGACCATTTATTAGCAAAAAAGACCTCCTTTTTAACACTCTGCAGAACAGTAAATTAAAATAAATCAACAGGTCTTTGTGTTCAAATGTCATACACACATCATTGGCTGTGCTCAGTATTAATTACTTTTTCCATCAGTGGCTTCTTTAATACAGGGTGAAACAAAACGCAAATCAAGCAATATCTCAAAATTTTTAAATGAATCACCCTATAAGTCTTTTTACAATTTGTTAGTACAATTGATAAACTTTCAAACGATGTAGTGAACTTAGGGCATTAGTCAATGGAAAATCGTAGATATTTTATGATAATGGTCCAAAACAAGTATTTTACATACACAAATTAAATGATATTAAATTTTTACATGCAACATCTTGTGAATTTTAACATTTCTAAGGCATAAATTCTAATCGTAATTTTGGATGCATCTAAAATATCTTTGACTTCTTCTCTTACCATTAGAGGAAGGAACGAAGGAATTATGTTGGAAGACATATTTTTGTTTACTGTAAGTAGGCTAATGTCATTATAGTAGGTACAGTTAACAGTAGCAAACGTGAGCCCTGGTGGGCGTGTCCATGTCGCTGTAGTTGTATTTTTGTAGTAACAATTCGATATTTTGAATCGATAACCAAATATCGATACCATAAATGTCAACTGTCAAGAGATATGTAAACAAAGTCAAACTTGCTAAAAATGTAACTCTAAATATTAACAAAAAAATTTATATTTGACCAAAAATAAAACTACCGTTTACCCTAAATGTCTATATTCTCAAATTACATGACTCTGTAGTGATGTCATGAAAAAGAATGGTCAAGTTTCTATGGAAAGCAACAAAATATGAACTGGTTATGTAGCCTATTCCTTCATCTATCTGCTTACACATCAGGATCTTTTGGAGTAGAGCCGTCGAATGCCGTTTGTTAACTTTTTGTTTAATTCAAATCAATAGTGTGACCTATTTGGTATATTTAGAAATGTAATTTTTTCCAGTGTTCATTTTTCTTAACAGCCGAAAGGTAAAGTGCATGAGAGTGTTATATTGGAATATACACTTCACCACCACCAATTAGCTAAGTCTTATATATTTAGTTGTTGTTTTAAACAAGAATGTATGGCAATAATTTTTTTCAATTTCTCATATATATATAAGTACCTATATTAAATGCTGTTCTACATCAACTTCATTTCATTTGCTTCATTCAAACATAACAGAAATTAGAAACTATATTATTTAATTAACATCATTGTTTTACAGTTTTACTTTATATATTTAACATTCCAAGTTAAAAAAAAAATGAAATCAATCACAAAATTAATGTGTAAAAACTAATTATTCAGTTGGGTATCACAAATAAAACAATTTTTGATTTTTCAAAATTTAATACAAACTTATAATTGAATATTAATACATGGTGTTCTTATTGAAAAAAAAACTGTAGATGACTTCATTAATTGAAAGTATTATACGTTATATTTAAAAAGACATTAGATTTCAAGCAAAATCAACATGTATTGAATTGAAATCATTTATTTAGCTAATGAACCATGGACATCATATACGTTCATGTAATGAATTTATACGCTACTTTATAGCACAAGATATTAAATATGAACAAAATAAGACACTGTAGTCGACAAAAATGTTTGCCAGTTTATTACTGATCACTTTCACATGAATTACTCTCACTTCCATATTCATCACTCCCACTTTCATCTGATGAACCAGTGTTGACAGTGAAACACATATTTTCTACCACATCATCACACATCACACATGGTCACAGTGTTTGTTCCATTCCAAAGAACCAACTTCATCAAAGGCTGCTCGAACTAATTGTTCTATTTGAGCAGCACTTTGAGAAACATTTTTCATTGCCACTTTATGTTTGACGCTACTCCATATAAGCTCAATTGGATTGAGGTCGCAGTGATATGGAGGCAACCGTACCACAGTATGTCCATGTTTTTTCAACAACTCATCCACATAGTACATTTTAGAATGGTTGGCTTGTTTGACAAGATGCAAAAGTTCTGCTTTAAGCATATCATTTGTGGTTGAGATGCCATTAGCTTCAAGCCATTCTCTAATAATATGCTTCCGAGTTCATTGGGTTGGTGCTTTATTAATTTGAACACTGTGGTAAGGGGCATTGTCCATAATCACAATACCATTAGGAGGTAAGTTTGGTATAAGTTGATTTTCTAACCAGTTCATAAAATTTGTATGGTTCATGTCATCGTGATAATCCCCTGATTTGGTTTTTGACTTGAAAATTAGTAGTCCATTCTTGACAAACCCATAACGTCCACCAGCATGTACTATTATGTACCGTTGACCAGCTCTGTTGGATGTATACACTCCAGGTTCATCTTCCGATTGCCAGCATTTACTATATATAAGTTTCATCCAAATAAGTTATTGGCCTCTTGTTGTGACCTAAAGCATCATTTTCCCTCAAACTTCTTAAATAACGAGCCCGCCAAGCTACAATATCATTACGTTCCATCAAAAGTTTTCTTTTATTGTGGCACTTTTTATACTGAAAACCAATATTTTTCAAGTGCTTGCTTAAGGTGTCTGGACCGCCAGAGTAATCGACTTTATTTTTCATTTTATTTACCAAAATCGTTATTGTTGGGATTTGTTTATCTACCGTATAGCATTCATGTACAGTTCTTTTCAAAATACCCAAGTCACAATCATCCAATTGTATTTTGTTGGTACCTCCACTTTTTTTGTTTTTTTGAAGGTGACCCCAGTAAAGCACCTTCTTGCAACTGTGATTTCTCCTTTCTAATGCGTTTTATGCAGGTAACTGATTTTCCTGTCGCTGCTGCAGCTAATTCTGTGGCTTTGCCCAAAGGGAATGACCACACACCAGCAGTTTTTTGTTTATCAAAAAATTCCACAACGTTTTTAATAATATTGCGAGCTTCCGTGTGCACTGTTTTCCTCGATTTTTTATACATATTGTTGAGACAAATCTGCAAGAAAAACAAACATTACTAGGTCTGATGAAATTGGTTATTGTGTGTTGTTCTAGGTTATGTTTGTTAATAATTATAATAATAATTATAGTACATACCTTACTATGTTGAGTTAATTATCAAATTAGTCTTAATAAAGACTGATTGTTCTGTAATTAATGGAGCAAATAATGATTATAATGAAATAATAAAGTATATAGAAGCAGATTATATGGCAGCTGACATCAAATAGAATGCTGTCCAATGTTGCCGATGCAAAAATAAAAATTACCCGAACTTACTATTCAAATTATCGGAATTTGTCAAAATTACCAAAAGGACACATTGGTTATCTAAATAAAGTCTTTGACCCCAGTCAAGATGGAAAATGCCCAAAAACAATAGTCATTTTATATATCCCTTCTACAAAATATTCGAAAAACTATTGGATCCAAATTAGTGATATTGTCTAAAAATCGGATAATCATCCTCGCATTGACAACACTGATACAAAATGAATAAAATGATGTATGTTGATGAAATCACTCGGTCATATTATTTCGATTACATTTAACAATTACTAATGGACAATCGTTAACATTGGCTCTTGATTGGCTGCTTGCGATGACCTTATTTTAGTTCGCATATTTTCCGGGGCTCATGTTTGGTTCTGTTAACTGTACTTATAAATATAAAAGCAGTTTGTAGTCTTTACGAAATAATTACTCAAGTCACCACAAACAGTATATCTTAGTTATGTAAAATGCAAGCTTGTAATTCATTTTCCAACTTTTTCTATTTTTGAAAAACTAACAATTATGAAAACCAACATTATAAGAACACTCGCATTTACATAAATGAACATTGACTTTCTATAAAAAGTATAGTAGTTTATACTAAGTGGCGATCATTTACTTCCAAACAATTTTTTTTTAAAAACGAGGGTCTTACTCTTTTCAACACAGCTGGAGTTATTGTGGAAAATGCGTTACGTTTGGAACACAAGTTGCTTGATGTATCCCCATAAAAAGAAATCCATCGGTGTGAGATCTGGAAATCGAGGAGGCCACGAAATTGGTCCACCACGTCCTATCCCTCTGTCGGTAAAATTTCTAATATACAGATGCTCCATCTTGTTGGAACCACAAGTTAACTATTGTGTTTGAATCAACTTCCTAAATACAAACGAAGAATACAGTAATATTTCTTTGACATTTATTAGTAGATACTATTTTAAAAGTAGCCCACTTAATATAATCAAAAACATGGCTTGATTGTGTTTCGCCCATTCTCAAACAAGCCTATAATAACAATTCTTGAAAGTGAAACATGAATAAATATGAAATTTTTGGTAATTTCAGGTAGGTACCTACGGTATTAGCGAACATTTTATTTCATTGATTAGATATTGTAGATGCATCCAAAATTACCATTAAAATATATGCCTGATAGGAATATTAAAATTTACAAGAGGTTGCATGTAGAAATTTAATACCATTTTATTTGTGTACGTAAAATACTTGTTTTTGACCATTATCATAAAATATCTACGATTTTCCATTAACTAATGCCCTAAGTTCACTACATCGTTTGAAAGTTTATTAATTGTACTAACAAATTGTAAAAAGACTTATAGGGTGATTCATTTGAAAATTTTGAGATATTGCTTGATTTGCGTTTTGTTTCAGCCTGTATTAAAGAAGCCACCGATGAAAAAAGTAATTAATACTGAACACAGCCAATGATGTGTGTATGACATTTGAATACAAAGACCTGTTGATTTATTTTAATTTACTGTTCTGCAGGAGTGTTAAAGAGGAGGTCTTTTTTGTTAATAATTGGCCATATCTTTGTAAAACACCCTTATAATATATTAGAGTGCTATATTTTTGTAACGCTCTCGGTGAGATCTGTTCGATTCTTGAACAAAATATAGTATGTTCCATTTAAAAAAATATAAGTTTGTGCTGCTACGTGGTTTTGGAACACCCTGTAGAATCGAAAGTATTTTCAAAATGTGCCCTCAGTAACTATATTAGCTCACAAAAAACTATGAAGTTCTATCTCTCACCACAACAATGTAATCCTCCGATGTCAGAAGATTGCACCACCCTGTATATATTTGTTTATGAAATAGTTATTTATGATACAAGTGCGTGAAGTTATACTTTCGCGAAAATGCAAGGAACGAGCAAGGAACTTCATGCACAAGTGTTATACAAAAGTTTATCTACGAGCACATAAAGAAAAAATTTAAAAAATGTGCACTGAAGGGGTTAAAAAACAAAAAAATGAAATAACTACAAACAAATTTATACACAACGAATTCTAGTTATTTAAATTCATATTTACAGTAAAATGATGACAATTATTTAAATTACTAATTATAACATTGGGTAATTTGTCTTTTTTTAAAGTAACAAATATTTTTCACTATGTCTGACACTTCTGTCAAATTTACTGCCAGCACAAAAGTTTATACAACAAACGACTAAATTCAAGGCAACTAGATAACATGTAGCCTAAAAATTGTGTTGAAATGAAAGCCCCATTTAAAAAGCATTGGTCATTTACGCACGCTTTTGGCTGTTATAATGAAAGTCCCATATAAAAAGCATTGTTCATTTACACACGCTTTTTAACGTATGTATAATGTATGATTTCACACATTTTTTTGGTTCGTAAATGCCTTATTTTAAAGGTGATAAAATTTATTTTCATGTTCTTTAACCCCTTCAGACCACATTTTTTCATTTTTTCTTCATGTGGTCGTAGATAAAAATTTGTATGACACTTTTGCGTGAAGTACTTTTGCGCACTTCACGCACTTGTATCATAAATAACTATGTTCTACTAGTGTGCGGAAAAGTCCACTTTTCCTCACTCACTTTTGTGTTGAAAGAGTCACTTTGTCAAGTTTTTGGGGAGTGTACTAACATTTGAATATTTAAAATATATATATTTGTATGGTTGTTGTAGTTCAACAAATGACTCAAAAATTGAAAAAAAACATTAGAATTCTGCTATAATTTTTAATAAAAAGAAGCGAATGTAACATTAATTATTGTTTAATAGCCCTGGTATAAGCCTAATTAAATGAATGTCCAATAATAATAATTAATGTGTTGATATGTATTTAATAATAAATGTTTCTTTTGGTGTTTTTCCGCATGCTAGTAGAAAAAATAGTGTACCTAGCACGTGCGTAACGCTGACACGTCGTTCGGCCATCTGCTATAGCGTGCGGAAAAGTATCACTCTCCGCACATATTAATATTTATCATTAACGGATTGTTACGTATATTTTTTCACCGATTTGATGAAATTGTTGTAAGACGTCCTGGTTAAAATGGATCCACCTTATTTCGATGATGATAAGAACATATCGGCCAATATTATATTTTAAAATCAATAAAATCCATCTACAAACAAAATTGTTATTAGGATTCAGAACATGTTACAAACTTACTTAATTTGGGCCACAGTGTATATATTAGTATCCCTTAATTTTTTTGAGTATCAAAATTATCAATACTCATCAGTAACTGATGGTTTCGAATAATTTTTCTATTTCCATGGTAAAAAGAACACCGTTGGTGAATACAATTGTACGTTAACGTACTACAGCCGATGCATACTTCAAAGGTCAAGTGCAGCTTACCAGTAAAACGTAAATTGCAATTATGTTTTAACACTTTTGACCTCTCGGATTTTGAACTGTTCATCAAATGTTTGACATACATTGACTGATCCTTCCGTCAACATTGCTGCTAATGACGTTATTACTGCAGCGTTCGCAAATTCCCATCGTCAATTTTAACCGGTAACTGTGTATTTTGTTTCTGATAGTATTTGACCTCAGATATAACCAATTTCTCGTTAAGTTATATAACATATAATCATTATTTTAAATTAACACATTGACATTCAATTGCAGTCTGGGACTGCTGGAGACAATTTGATGTTCTCACAGAACTGATGGAAGGAGATACAAAATATTTTTTTTATTGGTGAACCATTTTAACTATTCAAAGCACGCCTCAGCGTGTTTAAATCGAACTTTAAAACACGCGCGTGTTTACTTCTATGTACAATTACTTAAGGACCACCCTGTATAGAAGACACGAAGCTTCTGGAATGGAATTTAATACCATGGGAAATGGTACAATGATTCAGTTCAAGTGCCTGGGCCGATGAGCACAACCCAAACGAATGAATGAATGATCCTTGACTTATTATTATTATATGCCTTTCAACCAACTGATCTTATCCTGTTACTCATCCATATACTGAATATACTATGTGACTGGTTGGTTGACAAGCACAGTTTTTATCACATTGTTATAATATGATTATTAAAATAAAATTGTTCCGGATAGAATAAGTCAGCTTTTAAAAACAAATTCGATAATTCATAAATTGTCCTCTTAACCTGAAATTTACGCCCCAAATGTTTTAATTTCCTCACGATTTAACGAACAAATGACAACGTTCACCGTAACAAGTTCACAATAATTATTTCCATCATCACAATACAACAATAATTATATCTCAGATGACAAGTTTAACAACTGTTCAATTTCACACTTACCAGCTCACGACAACATTTACGAGTTTGTATTTCTAGAAAGCATTTCATTTTTCGCTTTTTGTAAAATAACTCACTGAATTGAAAACGAGCAACTATTTTTACGAGGTTGTCATATAAATACATATCCTCATTAAAAATAACTTCATAAAAGGAGATGACAGCACCTTTCTTACAGGTACAACACAAATGTGTCTGGTCTATATTTATTCGAATCAGCTTTTTTTTAATGCTGCAACAAAATGGTATGCTTCAATGTACCAAAAATAAAGTTGCATCAGGATAGAGGGAGATCTGAATTGGAGTAGCTGGAGTTTCACAAGGCACTTACCAATCTTACAGCAGCACCTATTTTGTGATTTTTAGGTGAAATCTGCAAGAAATCGGGTACTTGTACAAAATACATGTAGATCTACATAAGGAGTATATACTAAGCCAGAATATGCACACAGCCTGGCTTCTGATAGGAGCTCAACAAACACATCGGCTTGGCAGACACAGTCTTGTAGATTTCGATCAACAGAAGAGGAATCAGCACACATACTGTGCATTTGTGAAGGCAAGACTAGGCTTAGGTTTTCGGAAAAAGGGGAGGGAAAACACAACCATAGAGATACTACAAATAAAGGCAACAAGCCTTAGGGTGCTACGTGAGTGGGAATGTCCGTCTAAACTCCAGTGAGAAAGAGACAGGCGAGCAGAGATTTTTCCGTATTTGTCTGTGTTTATACTTATAGCACAGTATAGGAACGAACCAGTATGTTATCTCGTGACGTTACTGCCGAGCTCTCTGTGCCCTCAACGTCGTTCGGATGAGTATCTCATCTGGCGGCCAGTGCTGTGCTGCGATCCAACTAAAAGTACCAGTGGTGAATTTGCGAATCGAATTATTTATTACAGCTTATATTTTAACGGGTTCTCGGTATTATTTTTATAGGTTATAAGCATTTTTTTGCAATGGATACCATTAAAAATAAGAAAACGGGTATTGTGTGTGTAGTTCGTGGATGTAACAATAAATATTATAATTGTGATGGAAAATTGTACCTTTTCCCAAAGGATTCAGAAAGGTGAGAAACTATTAGTATGTTACTTTATTATTTGATCTTCATATTACATTTATGAGCATTGATTTAATTTGTTGTTTTTGTTTCAAAGCTGAAGTTTGGCTCGAAGCATACGATAGGCCTGACTTAATGCCAAAACTATAAACTCTATACAATAGTAGTCATCGTTTATGTGGTGCTAATTTTTAACCATACATGATTATGCAACCTCATAAAAGAAAACTTCTTTTAAAAAAGGCTATTCCAACAATATTCCTTTCATAAAATACTGCAATGCCTAAAGACTTTCAGACAAATGATTTATTGGAAAAGAATTTTGTTCGCTACTTTTGTGATTATTTAATTGAAACATGTTCGGAAATTCATACATGCAGCGTATTAGAATTAAGACGATTCGTCTTTATACTGTTACCTTAGAGCTTATGAAAATACGAATAAGGATACTTTTGGAAACTTGAATATGCCGCATGAAAATTTTGTACAATACATCTCATTATTGGAAACATTATTCCAAATGACTTTTGAGAAAGTTGCTACGGAAGATAATATTGTTGAATCACTCATAAATATTAGTCAAACAACAGAGTTTGTACATCCCTGTGTTGATTTTCCAATAAAATATTTAATGAAACTTTTCTTCAAGATACGACTATATTACATATAAAAATTTGTCAATAAAAATTTTAAAAATCATAACAAAATGAAAATTGTAATATGGAAAAACCAATAAATATTTTGTATAATTTTGTATCCACTCATCAGTGTACTGTTTACAATTTTAAGAAAAATCATTTAACACGTTCAAGTAATTTCAAAACTTATGCCACCCACGCCTATGGTAAAATGAATCGTAAAGCGATCCGTTCAAGGTCATCAAAAGCTCTGGCTCTGAATGAAATTTATAAGAGTTATACTACTGGTTCGTTCTTATACTGTGTTTATAGCATACACGCTATTAGAGAAAGACAGCTTAAACCTCATACTTTCTATCTCTTTCTTACATGCTGACGGGTTCCGAGCTGGCTTGTTGCCTCTATCTGTAGTATCTCTATGACCACTACCCCTTCCATTGAAGGATGAGGGAAGGTATAGACAA
>CAJUYI010008689.1:0-10710 GCA_910591695.1 Galerucella pusilla
CGGTGCTAGAGATCGAGTGGAAATAATTGGCGCACCCTGTATATACAAACCCGAAAGAATTTACTTTATTCATCAACCATCATGTCGTTCGTTTCGTCTTGAAGTGAAGAAAGTGGCAATGAGAGTAGTGTTTCAAAAACTAAAGAGACGGATTTAACATTTGTGGCCAAATTCGTCTTAGCGTCTTAGCCACGCTTAAACAACATTATGAAAGTAAGTTATAAGTAAGTTATCATACCTTATCATAAAATGTTACTATGAAAACGTTGAAGATAATTTTGGAAAACCTACCGATTTCAGAAAATTATTAAAAAAAATTAATAACCTGAAGGCGGTAGTAAGAAAAAAACTGATGCCAACATAACTGGGAATAGAAAGATAAAGCTAAGTGCAGCAGAACAATTCATGTACACGGCACTACAGGGGGATGATGAGGAGTGCAATCCTATTCTTAACAAAATACCTGGTAAAATAATTAATTTTTATTTATGTATATAAGCTAGTGTAATATTTCGTTTCAGGACATATTGCAGTTGGAATCCCTTCTGACGAACAAAAAGACAAACAGTCCGATGAAGTGGCAGGTCCGTCAGTCGCTTCAGTGTCCCCTTTAACACTGCCACCACCGTTACCTGCATGCCCAAAGCGACAAAAAATTACAGAACAGTACGAAACGGAGAAAACACGTACTTTAAGCACCATGGAACTACAAAGATTGGTGCTTTTGAAGCAACTGCATGTTCTAAACCTTAAAAAGGCAAAGATGGAGAAAGAGTTGAATAAAGATCATGTTGTAAGAGGATGAGAGAAAAATTACACTTTATTGTAATTAAATATGTATTTTCAATTTAATGTAAATTATCTTAGTTATTTTTATTGGCGTAAATAATTGTAGCGAAACGGTTTCGTATGACTTGACCTTCCCTTCGAAGTTCAATAAGTCCAACAGGTTCTTCTTCTTCGTCTTGCCACACTTTCGGGGTTGAAACGATACAATTTCACATAATTTTGATCACGAGGATCTTCTCGTCTGATTTTATAAACTTTTGGAGCTCGTTGCACGACAAACATTTTTTGAACAAATAGGTATACACTTTCAGCAAGAACTATCAGCATACTAAGAAGCAGACTTAAAAATGTATAAGAACATACTTAATTTAATGAGTATAACCTATCGTTTATTCATATAGATTTAAGTAAGAACCAGTCAGCATAAGCACAAACTTATACTCTCTCAGTACTATCAGTACTATACTCAGTACTATCAGTTTGTACTTAAACTTCAATAATATACTTTTCAGTATTAACTTATGAAACCGTTAGTATTAAGTATTTACTGATTTTTATCAATACCACCCATTGTCTGGGTTAACGATATGTTTTTTATTCGTAAAAAATGTATCTTCCCAGCAGATTATATTTTTTTGGTGTAAACAAATGTTCCTTCTTCAAGAAAACTATTAATTTTTACTAAAACTCAACATATTTATCATAACCGAACCATAATTTTCATAAACATTATAGTGCCTTATAGTGAACTATATTTCCCCAAAAAACATAATTATTTATGGTATTGTTTTTTGTTTATGGAAGTTACCTACATGCACTATTCAATACACTGAGCTTTTGAAATGTTTTTAAATATTTAGAAATATATTGAAACTTCACGGTGTATTAAGCAGTATGGGTAACTTCCACACGGTTCTCGGAATAATTAGGTTACTTAGGAAAATATATTTTTCACAAATATTTGTCTAAGCCGTTTCCAGAATATGTCGAACAACAAAGTTGACTTTCGTTTTGTATGTGTGGACTAGTCGATCGAATTGGCCGATGGTTAGTCTGGACACGGATTGAAATTACGTTATATTTATGACAAACATGTTTAAATCTAATAAAAATTAATGGTCTCTATTTATGAATAAAACTGTTTAGTAGGAAAGCAGGATAGGAATAAAAAACTTGCTGCTGAATATTTTGATCCATTAAAAAGAAAACTATACATTTTTAAAATAGATACCATACATTTATAAAATGGAAACCATACATTGTTAAAATTAAACATACCTGCATGATCTAAAACATAACCAACACTGGTATCCACAAGATAGCCTTGTCTATCCTTAAGTGTGCTCATCAATGCTTTCCCCATGGTAGTTTTTTGGAGTTATTGAGGTATATCTGGCAGGTTTAATTGAGAAATGTATATGTTTGAGGTACATTTCGCTTGCTTGTTACTTCTACCTACTTGAATATAATTGTCATTTATTTCCTTACCTTCAAAGATATCTCACAATTTTTGTAATTGCCATGAGTTTAACAATTCGTTCATTCTATTATTAAACTTATTTTTGTCCAGATCACTTCAACTACATACTTCACAAAAACAAAATAATCAGTAAAATTGCAAAAACTGATCTAATTTCACATGCAGACTGACGTATACGTATACAGGTGGTGACCATTACTGAATAATAGGGAAGGGTGGGGTGATAATTATTTGTTTCAATTGCCACATAATTTGTAAGCTGATGTGATTTCTTACTGGTGAAGAAATATGTAATTTGTAGCAAATAAGTTTTTTTTCTCATAACAATAAATATACAATTATACTGAGATAGGTACTTATTTTTTCGGTATAGAGTAGATCTTATTTGAGTCTAATAATCTTTAGGCTTATTTAAAAAATGTAAATTTCTGTCAAAACTTTCAAATGATTTATTATGAATATTTGATTTGTTGTTTTAAAGTGATGGAATATTATTCAAGATGATAGGTGTTTTTCTGGGTAATGAAAACAATTTTTACCCAAATATCATCGTTATATTTTAGAACAAAATATTATACTGTGCTTTTTACACTTTTATAGTTTCTGAAGAACAATTGTATGAAGGTGTGCATATAGAAGAGCACATTTTTTTACATTAAAGAAATTACACTCGAATAAATCATTATTTTTTTATATCAAAATTTCCCAATATTATCACGTTAATATGGCTTCTTAATAATCAATAAGCAATGTTAGTTTTATACAAAGGGGGGTCAAACAAATCAGTTTATTTGTCCATAAATAACTCTTCTCCCGGTGTAGGACACCTTTGGGTAACGATCATTTTCCATCTGAGACAGTTTATGCAGCCAGTTAAGTGAACATTTAAAAACATTGTAAGCCAATTTTACTCTTCCCGGTTCTACTCGAACATTAGCATCAGGTGTATTGGAAGTATTCCCTTCAAAAAATATAGTTGCACTCTTTCAAGAATTTCAAGATATTCAAGTCCCCAAACAGAAACACAATTAAACATAGTACTAAGAGCCAATGATTCGAACAGTTTAATTCTCGGGCACCAAGTATTTATTTTAGCCTAAACCATAATGGGAAGAATAGCTGCTACAGCCTGTTTACCCTTTTCACAAATAACTGTGGCCATTTCATTGAATAGCCCACTCGAGGTGAATGTCACACCCAAGTAAACATACTTATTCGTCATGGACACTAATTCATTATAAAAAAAATTACATTTAGAGTGACGAAAACCTCCATGGCTAAACTGCAATATTTTAGTTTTCTTTAAGTTGACAGTCAAGTTATTCAATGCAGTGTACTTTTGTGAGATATTCAATTTTTTCGCTACATCAATTTCGGTGTGTGCCAGGATAACCAGATCATCTGCATACTTCAAACACAATACGTCGTTCTTATCGTCAATGTTGACACCCTGAGCTCCTTGATCATAGAAAAATTTTCCAAGATCGGCAATGAACAAGACAAAAATCAGAGGACTTAAAGGTTCTCCTTGCAAAACTTCTGTCGTTACCGAGTATGATTTAGTTAAACCATTAGCACTTTTTATTTGCAGATTAGCTTGCCAGTATAAAGCTATAATTACACGTAATATTTTTGCAGATACACCCAAATTTAAAAATTTTATCCATACCAACGAGTGAGCTATTGAATCAAATGCCCTTTTAAAATTTATAAATATTGCAAATATTTTCCCTGTTCTGTGTCTTTTATGTATGTTAATAATAGAGCTTAAGGTATATACATTGTTAAAACATCCCCGTCCTAAACGGAAACCAGTCTGACAATCAGGCAAGATTCTGCAATCATCAACAGTATATGTATATACATGTCCCCCTAAGTTGGAGTCACATGGAAAACTTTTTCATTATCAATTTTAGGAAGAAAAGTTATTCTTCATAAAAAGTTCTACATTATCTAAAACCAGAATACATTCATCAAATATTAAAATTTTTCAGTCATATACGAGGTTTGTCAAAAAATATTAGTTTCGCTCAGGAGTAAAGTACCTTTAAATTTGACAATATTGTAAAATGTTACTAAAAAAAGTTGATATCAAAATTAAAAATTACGATTAAATATGTAATTACATTCATTTAAATTGAAACTTCAGTTTATTTTATTTTTTACTAATTTTTTTATTTTGAATGAACATTCATCTCTTATGATTACGAAACACATAATTATCTTTTAGGTTTTCCATGTTTTTCAATATTTTTTGCATTTAAAACGCGGACTTTATATAAATATTCATTCATTTTCCAAAAAATAAAATACATTCCAACACCAAGTTATAAAATTAACATCATTTTAATGTTAGAAACAAACAAATTTAATTTTCACTCATACTAATGCTTCGACATATCCAAATTTTTTAGTAACATTTTTCGATATTGTCAAATTTAAAGGTACTTTTCTTTTGAGCAGGACTCATATTTTTTGACAAACCTCGTATACGACTGAAAAATTTCGATATTTGATGACTGTATTATGGGTTTTAGATGATGCAAAACTTTTCATGAAGAATAACTTTTCTTCCTGAAATTAATGATGAAAAAGTTTTCCATATAATACCAACTTAGGGGGACATATTGTATAAACACACAAAAATCAACAATCACAACTGAAGCTCTATGTTTTATCATAAACAACAACAACGGTTCTCTCACTCCCCGCAAGAGGGCGTATCCTTTAGCACGAATCGACTGTACTGACTCCTTTTATAAGTTATTAATTGAATGCCAGTTCTCAGTTTCATGATGATACTCATTATAACATTAGAGATGGATAGGGCAGAAAAACTTGTCAATGGAAATTGTTGTAATCCAATCAAGAATTTTTTAGTGTTGTTACCAAGGAAAAAAGATTAAAGATACCTATTTGTTGAATTGGAAAGCGAAAACTGGGGAGGTTTGTGAATTTTGGGAGAAAAAAGAAAATACATTCCATAGCGAGTTTTTCTTGGTATAAGCAAGGGAATGTAGCAGAGTTCTTCATAGAAAAATTTTTATAATGCAAAAACTGGAAAAGTTGGCAGTTTTTCGATATAATGGATGGTTTTTCAAACAGTCGACCAGAAATGGTATCACCAGCTACCTGCAGCTCAGAATCTGGTTTGCTTGTAAATAAAGAGAAAGGTATTACATCGCAGACTATTTTTGCTATATCTTATATTTATATTGTTCTTTTTTTGTAGAAGCTGTAACTCCTACAAGCTCCCGAGCTTCCGAACATGCATCAGCAAGTACAAGCAGAAATAGGAAAATTGAAGATTCTTCTGATAAAAGACAAAAGGAAAAAATGAACAAGTTGGATAGGTTTTTGAACCTATACCAACTTTCTATTGAGCATCAAATCGGCAAAATAATTTATTCTCAACATAGAGAAAACCAAGATGAGAAAGACTGAAGTTCAGTGATAAAATACAATGTGACCCATTCGTTTGGAAGTATTATTTTTTTAAGATTTATTCACCAAATAATCATATATTTTGTTTCTAGTATATAAGGTGGTTTGATATAAAAAAGAATCAAATATCTTGTATTATAAGAGATAATTATTATGTTTTTTAGTAACTACATAAGGTGTTTTGAATATACACAATAAATAAAATGCAAAAGGTTTCTTTAATTATTTGGTCTCATTATTATTTGGGGAATGATTTCAACTCTAGTAGCTTCCATCAGTTCAAGCCTTCTAAATCTTTCTTTTTCATAGGGTAAAAGTATGTTCAATAAAAATACGTGCCTTTGCAAATATATTGTTGTAGTTTACTTGAACATTAGTAAGATATCCATCACCTTTGAAAGGTACGAGTAACTTGCTTCTTAACGGATAAGCAGAATCCCCAATAAAATGCTCATCCTGGTGAATTTCTAAGGAACCAAGCAAAGTATCAAAATCTGACCGCCTTAATACACGAGCATCATGCATAGACCCAACCTCACCACAATAACAATGGATAAATTTTTTTCCAGTTAGATACTCCCTGGAGAATCACAGAATGATAGCCCTTGCGGTTAATATAAGAAACTGTATCTCTTTGGAGCTTTTAGGGGGATATGTGAGCCATCAATTATTCCCAGAATTCCCGCAAAAAATGTAAAATGACTATCAACATATATCACATATTCCTATTTATTTCCTGGAAAGCGAGTTTTATTTCTAAAAAAGTTAGTCGTATTGCTACAGTCATCCTCTTTAAGATCCATAACTTCCTTACTTTCATTCAAAGCAAGTAAATCTCTACAAATTTTGTTAACACAATTCTGAATAGTGGACCTGCTAACACCAAATCTATCGGCAACGCATCTAAAAAATATGAGGACCAATAAAATTATTGTATTCACTTACTTATTTTTTTCTAGATATAGCCATGAGAACATTGAATAATAATTTACCTACATTATGTTTATTTCTCACCTAAAACTTTTTATATTTGACAAATACCATAAAGATATCAACGTTTTTTTGTCGAATGTTAATTCGGGATTGCCATATATTCTCATTCTCTTCCTATCAACAACAGAATGCAAGTTTCCCATGAGAATCTCATAAGTAGTCTTTGTCAGTCGGACATGCTGCTTGAATTGCTGAAAATTGTACCTAGGCACAGTTTTTTCTACGAAAAATTGTATCTTTTCCAATCTTTGTATTCTTTCTTTATTTTCATCTTCATCATCGGAATCAAATACAAATAATTCGGCTACAAGCCGAATTTCCAAATTGTTCATATTTTATAGTAAGAATTATATTGGGTTCAATGGTAATTATTATTTAATTATGATGTTAATAATTACTCATATATCTCAAAAACAAATTCAAATCTATCACGAAAACAAAACAATTTTTAGGTTAGGTTAGCAAGCTGGTGATGTCGTCATTGGATTCAAACTCCATCACGTTCGATTTCACAAATGTGCTCAGAGCTCCTCTTTCATACTCGGTTCACTACTCTACTATCTCCGCCGATCGTCAACTAAATCGCACCTTATATATGACCTTTAGATATGACTATGTCCCACACTTTGTCCTTTGTTTGGGAAGTATTCAACAAAGTAGATAGCACTACTGCTGTGCGCAGCATATGCCGACCTAAATATAAATCGTGGAAATACAAGCAATTCGAAAGACCATATTGAAAGAAAACATGCAATTGAATGGTCTAATTTAACAGCATCATCAGAAAATGAGCCTAGTAATGAGCCACCTAAGACTACTTTTAATGTTAAAAAGGTTGCAATAGTGGGACCAAAGCTGTGAATGACAAAAAACGTTAAATAAACTCTATATTGAGATGATTACAGAAGACATGAAGTATTTAAGACGAGGAGAACATAAAGGTTTTAAAAAATTTATAGAGGCCTTAGAACCAAAAGTTGAAATCCCTACGACAACTTACGTAAAAGGAAAATTGCTGCCTGAAGAATATGAAAGAGTGAAGAAATTGATGTTTGAAGAACCCAAAACCATTTTGTACTGTTCTTTAACCACAGATATATGGACCTCTACTGCTAACGAAGGACTCTTAACACTGACATGTCATTATGTAGGTAATGACTGCACTTAATTAAAAAGTGTTGTCCTGCAGATAGTTAAACTTGAACAAAATCATACTGCATTAAATATCCACACGGTAATTACAAAGTATATATTCGTTTTTCTATTTATAATTCTATATTTCTTTAAGATCAAAGATAATATATTGGAAGAATGGGATATTAAAGGAAAAGTCTCTGCAATAGTTACAGATAATGCCCAAAATATGATCAATGCTGCCAGTTTATTGAAAATTGGACATGTCCCCTGTTTCGGACATACACTTAGCCTGATAGTCACGGATTGTTACAAAGTGGAATATATTGACCAACTAATAAAGAAGTGCAAAGCAATAGCAACATTTTTCAGACAGTACTTTAGCTGCAGATAAACTTAGAGCCCTGCAACTCCAAAACAATAAAAAACGGTTAAAATCCATTCAAGAGGTTTGTACCAGATGGAACAGAACATATGAAATGTTAAAAAGAACAATTGAGATTAGAACTGAATTCGTTTTTTTTTTTTTTTTTTTCGGGTTTTTTTCGACGGTCGTCGTCTTCCGCTTCTCAACCTCCACAGTTTCCTATCTGTCCAATCATCTTCTTGGAGTCCTCTTGTATTCATGGCACCCTCAACATCTTGTTTCCATCTTCTAGGTGGCCTCCCTCGTTTTCTTCTTTCGGTTGGTGTCCAATTATAGATTTTTCTTGGCCATCGATCTTCCTTCATTTGTTGAAGGTGGCCGTACCAAGTTAATATTTTGCTATCTATAGCGTCGAGAATAGTTTCTTTTTCTCCTATAATTTCTCGAATTCGTTCATTTCGGATATGCTCTAGTCTCGAAATGCGACAACTTCTTCGCCAAAAGTCCATTTCAAGAGATAACAACCTATTTTTTTCTTTTTTGTTCAATTCCCATGTTTCAGCACCATAAGTGGTAATGCTCTCTACAATGGCTTTGTATAACATGATTTTTGTTTTCTTTGATATTTTGAATTCGTACTTGCTGTAAATATTTGTGAGAAATCGCCTCCTTTATTAACAGCAGAAGAGTTTACAATTCTTGAAGAATTCATCGCAGTTTTGGAACTTTTTGATGTGAAAACGAAGGAGATAAGTGGTGAACAATATGTAACTATATCACTGGTCATTCTACTTAAACGATGCATTCTTTATAGAATCAATCAGTTAACTTAGTTAAGTGTAGAAAGTTTATTACTTCTACGTACTATTAAAGATTCCATAAAGAGACGTTTGCAACCTTAATGAATTAACAAGTATGTTAAATGCAGAAAAGAAAGATGCACCTACTCAACAATTGATAAATGACAATCTCACAGTCAAAGAAGTAGATTGTAAGAAGACACTCTTGGGTTTTTGAAAGGAACCAGTTGTACAAACTCCCATATCTGATGCTTTGATTGATGTACAACAGTACATAGAAAACCAAATTTACTATGGGAAGAGTGTACTTTCCAGTACTGGAAGAGTTTCAGTAGGCAAAATAATTTATGGAAATTGGCGTACAAGTTTTTGTGTATACCAGCAACATCGTGCCCGTCAGAACGCTTATTTTCAAAAGCTGGTACTATAATGAGAGAGAAGCGTGGCAATCTCAAATCAACAACACTTAACATACTATTGTTTTTAAAACATAACAGTTCACAATTTTCAGAATAAAAATAAATATAATTAGAAGGTACCTAATTAGAATTATTCCAGAAAAATGATTTCATTTTTATTTATTTTTTATCAGAATACCTTTTACGTTTATAAGAAAAAACCATGGTACACTTTACTAGTCATACAATTCAAAAGTTGCAATTTATACTGTGATTTTTTGTAATTCAGTTGTTTTTTATACATAATATATATATCCTTGTTTTGAAACTAATTTTTTGATAAAAAGAATAAGATGTTTTGGTTTTTTTTTCAACTTTTTCATTTCTATAATTTTTTTTGTACTCTCGATAGTGTACTATCGATATATAGATCCTTTGAAAAAATGCTATCGAAACATCGATAGTTTAAATTGTCGATGTTTAGTGAACACTAGCTAGGCCTTTTCACAATTTTTTTCCTGTGCTTCTTCCGCTGTTGCTGGTGAGGGTTTCTCACTAATCCCAGAAGTTTTGAATAGTGCTGCGTAGGTACCTTCCATCAGTGACTATATTTCATTTATTGAAAGGTATTTGTTGACCTAGTTATATTAAAATTTAACTTTTAACTATTCTAACCATAGAATTTCATTGAAAATGACATAAACCATAGAATCAATATAAAGCAGATTCTAGGCGGTGAACCGGTTGTAAATATTTTAAACCTATTCATTCAAGCCATTTTAGTTTGGAATATTTTAAATTTCAAGTGCCTGACGTCATTAGTGAGCCCTTTGTGTCGTCATTAATTCAAAAATTTATAACCGGTATAGGCGTGTCCACGTGACGTCACAAACTATTTTGACAACAGCCTGGTGGTGAAACAATGAACAAATATTTCAGAACACGTGGTACTTAATAGTGAGGTTATGCTGATTTATAATGATAGATCGTGTTTGAATTTAGTTGGATTTGCTTCAGTGTACTTTTAAAGTTTTTCAATTGTTGAGCTTGCATTAATATAGTATAATATCGGTTGATAGTTGTTTGTTGTTTTTCTCCGTGTTTATTGTTTATAGTTTTACCACCGGGGTATTATCAACTGTCGTGGACATGCCCTATTTACCCATCCTCAAATATGAGTAACGTTAGTAACGTTAGAAAAAATTACGTGGAAAAAAAACAATTAATTAGAAAATAGAAAAGCGTCCAGTCTATTCTTAAAAATATTGACAGAGGGTGCCGTTACAATATCCTCAGGTAGATGGT